>PVJH01004317.1:83105-127222 GCA_004026705.1 Nesogale talazaci
GGGGGGGGGGGGGGGGGGTTGCCACTGGCCCACTCCTCATCTTCTTCCCATCTTACAGTTTCAGACTGACAGCACACACACCCATTTTTCCATTTTCTGTGCAGGTTAATAAAACAATGAAAGCAAGAGAACAGTGAAACACAGCTCAGGCCCACATCACTCTGTCATGGTTGGAATGAGCTGTGCCAGCAGTCTGCCGGGCACCAAGCCCAGGCCGTAATTGTTCTCAGGCTGCCAAGTGCCCGCCATAAGAGGCCTGGCCGTGACAGTGTCATAGTCACCTGCTCCCCAAAGGTCAGCATTTTGAACCCGCCAGCTGCTTCTCGGGGAAAATGTATCCAATCTTGGAGTCCACAGGGGCAGTCATACTCGGAGTCAACCCTGCAGCCTGGGCTCTGTTCTTCATTGTGAGTGCTGCTGGGTCTTCAGTGTTTACCAGTCAGGACGTTGATAGCAAGCCCGGCCTCTGAGTCCTCCCCACCCCCGCTCCCGACTGCCAAGGTCACACGCACACTCTGCAAACACTCAGGAAGGAGGCGGTGGTTGATAGAGGAATTCACAACTCTCAGAAGCAGAAAGAGGGTAAAGTAGCTGCCTGCCCATTGGTTCCTACCTTGGGTGAGGGAGCCCCTTTGCAGACACAACTTTCATGTGAGCTCTGTCTCTCCTGATGTCAGTGCATAAGACTATAGGGATAGTGCATAGACCAGCCCATAGACCTGGGATCCTCAAACTTTTTAAACAGGGGGCCAGTTCACTGTCCCTCAGACCATTGAGGGCTGGACTATAGTTTTAAAAAAAAAAAGCAAATTCACTACAGACCCAGGATGAGTCGGCTGCAAAGCAGGATAGTGGCAGCGGCAAAAATACCCGATGGACTGGATAATTGTCCTTGGCAGGCCGCATGTGGCCCGTGGGCCGTAGTTTGAGGACCCCGGTCCAGACTCGCCCAGAGAGGGGCACACCTTCCCCCGGAAGGAGCAGGCATAGGTGGGACTGCCCAAGAGGCCGTTGTGTGTGTGTGTTATAAAAACACCTGCAACACAACATTGACCAAGCCAACAGTGTCTCCAAGCATACTGCAGTGACACTGGTTACCCCTCCAACCACTCCTGCTTTCCTTCTCCGGTCACCTCACCACTGTGAGCACAAACCCAGGAGGCCACTGATAGCCTGTCTTTTCTTTGTATGCACCTATTTCATAACAGTGCGATCAAGTAGTGTGTGTCAGTTAGCCACGGACTCATTGTGTTAAATACAATGTTTTGAAGTCACGGCCTGTTTGAGACCTCACTCATGTTAACAGGAATAGGAATCCATTGTCTGTCTGTATAACATCCTGCATGTCTAGTCATCCTCAAGAAGACTTTCACGGTGGATGGGCAGGTGGGCCACTCCACTTCAGGGGCATAAGCAGGTGTGGGACTGATGCAGGAGCCTAGGTCTGCCTGGAACAGCAAAGAGGAGCCAGGCCGCCTCCTGTCCCCCCCCCCCCCCCAAACCATAACTCACAAATCCGCGTGGATTAAACCTAGGTCAGCCCATCTCCTGAAACTGAAACTGGAGGCTCCAAATGTCCCTAGCCAGATGGAGGACCAGGAGGCTACTATGAGCCGTAGTAGCCCAGCCCCACACAGGTTTTCGTCTGCCTTCATGATGACTGTGGCTTTGTTGTTATTAAAGTGTGTGTCTTTTTGCCCACAGTTGGAACAGAGCCAGAAAGAGGCCTCTGAACTCCTGGAGCAGAACCGGCTTCTCCAGGACCAGCTACGCATGGCGCTAGGCCGGGAGCAGAGTGCGAGGGAGGGCTACGTGCTGCAGGTAGGGCCCGACCACTTCACGGCACATGGGGGCTTCAGCACCCCACTGGCTAGGAATGTGCAAAACCTGGCTGAGTGGGACCACGTCTCGCCCCCAGGTGGGGCTCTGTGCCGTAGGGGGGCTTCCTGTGTGTTTCCTTCCCACCTCCCCACTGGAGGCTTTGTTTACAAATCATTCTGGTTCTCTGGCGTAGTACTTAGGTACATTCTCAGCACCAGGTCGTGGATGCCACTGCCAATGATTTTCACAACGGCCCTGTTGGCAGGGCTGGCGTCAGAGCCTGACTGCCTGGCCAGAAACCTGTCTCCTGGGGAATGAAAGGGTTATGTTGTTCACATAGCCACACCTGCCTGGAGTCCCTGGGAGCCGTGTTGTGCTCTGCCAGGCAGTCCGGCATAAGAAGTGTCCCCACACTGGTTGGAGAGTTGGTCTGTGGGTTCCGATGCAGGGTGCCCGCTGGGTCACAGCCTCAGCTTCCTCTGCCTCTCAGGGCCAGTCTGAGCCGCGGCAGCCATCAGTGAGTGGCATGCTTTGATGGAGCAGCTTGTGGCACTAGCAGGGATTGGGGAACTTGGCTGCAACTGAGGGGTGGAGTATTGATGGGCTCTGACTGCTTACTGCCAGGGTAGCCTTTGTACACATCTGCTGACGGGGCAGCCAACAGGCCCAGCCCTGGGCAGCACCAGGTCCCCAGCCCAGCCTGCCTTTCTAGCAAGACTTCCAGCTGCTCGGCCCACAGAGAAGTACACCGAGAGTCCTAGGGAAGTGGCACCAGGGAGGTCACCTGTCCGATAGGGTTTCAGGCACCGCATGTGCCAGCCACAGTGGGAGCAGAGCTTCTGTTGCCTGAGTGTTGCTGATAATAGACAGGGGTCGGTGAGAAATGGGTGGAGAGGAAAGGTCAGAGGCAGCAGGAGCAGATACTGGGAGGACCCAGACCTGGATGCATGCCAGATTCTCCGGAAAGGCACATGATTTGATCCAGAGTTCCAAGTTCAAGTGCTAGCCCTGCCATAAGCAGAAGAGGTGAGTGCATGCCCTCCCCCATTGACCAAACTCCTGCCTAGGTCAGCACAGCCCTAATGGTCAGGGTTGTTGGCTGATGGGCACCTGCCCTCCTCAGTCCAAAGTGGGACAGCTGGTTCTCAGAGTCCACCCTCATGCCTTCCCCTCACTCTTTTCCATGATGTTTTTCCTTCAGCTTCAATTGGTTCTCCCATTTTTCTTTCTGCCCTAGTTTTGGTCCTGGCCCTGGGCTCTTGACCCTCGTGACCTATTGCCATGCCCACCACCCTCTTGCCAAGCAGTGGTGGGGTAGCGCAGGAATTGCACGTTGCTAATGTCAGGGCCTGCTTGGTCAAGGGCCTGAACTCCCACTGAAGCCTGGCCAGGAAACTGGTCTGCATCACGGCCCAGGAAGCCGTGCACCTGATTGGAAATGCTTTGGGAATGCTTATGACCCCAGAGCCAGCTGCCAGAAGCCCTGTGCTCAGGGTGGGCATGGCACTGACCTGTGCAGGGTGCTGGAGGTGGGGGGGGGGGCGGTTTTGGGCTCACACGGGTGGGATCTTGAGCACGGAGTGGAACTCCCTGTAACTGAGTGTCACATCTGTGGCTTCCCTGCCAGATCGCCGCCCCAGGGCAGGCCAGGTTCTTAGACCGAGCTGTTCCTCTCATCTGTGTCCATGTTTTGTCCCTCCCCACCCCCACCCCCTTCAGTTACATTAGTTCTGTCCATTCTGCATGCCTTTTAGTTTGGGGGATTCTATTTCTTTGGTTTTGTCTTTCGCATGTTTCACTTTTCTGTTTTGAATTTCACCAAGGTTTGTTTGTTTTGTTGATTATGATCTTCTACTCCATGGTTCTGGGTCCTCCCCTCACATTTGTCTTGTTACAGGTAGAGATTAAATCTTCCTGTTACGGCAAGATTGGACACTTCCAAAGGGAAATGTTCCGGTGTCTCAACACTGACATCTCCCAGCAGTCACCTTCCTTCCTTCCTTCTCCTCCACCGTGGAAGGAAGTGGCCTCATGCGCCTGCACCCGACACCCTGCACTTCTCAAGGATTGGTTGTGTAGAACTGTGCTTTTGTTTTGCAAAACAAACAAACAGATGCAGGTTCTCTGCTTCTTCCCCCTTGTCGTCGTCCCCCCCCCACCCCCCACCCCCGCCGTCTCGTGTTCTCGGGTCCTCGTTTTGCTTCTCCATGTGCTCCATCATTCAGTTCTGTTTGGTTTATTTCTCCTAGAAGCTATTCCGTTAGAACTGTTTTGATGTTATTGTCCATGTTCTCTGTTTACTTGGAAGCAACCACTTCCAGAAAAAATTGAGATGATTTGTTGGATTATTTAACAGAAAAAAATATATATATATATATATACATATATACATATCATATTGTGCGAAGGAGAAAAGCCAAGGCCACCCCAGGAACTTTTCCGTGGTGATCCTGGCCAGAGGTGTGACACTCAGAACCAAGAGGCCAGAGTGTTACTAACTTAGTGTCTCATCGGTTTTTTTAAGACTGAAGTACCCGGCGCCTGGCAGAGGCTCCATAAAGTCAACCAAGATCTCCAAAGCGAACTGGATGCCCAGTGCCAGCGCCAGGAGCTGGTCAGTCAGCAGATTCAGGCCCTGAAGCGCAGCTATGGGGAGGCCAAGGACATGATCCGGCACCACGAGGCTGAGGCCCAGAGCCTCCAGGCGAGACTGAGCAATGCCGCTGCTGAGCTGGCCATCAAGGAGCAGGCACTGGCCAAGCTCAAGAGCGACCTGAAACTGGAGAAGGACAAGGTCCACGAGCAGCTGGAGGAGTGGCAGCACAGCGAGGCCGCCCTGAGCGGGCAGCTCAAGGCCAGTGAGCAGAAACTCAAGAGCGCAGAGGCCTTGCTGCTCGAGAAGATGCAGGAGCTGCGGGACCGCGAGACGCAGCAGGCACTGCAGAGGGACCGGCAGAGGGAGGTGCAGAGGCTGCAGGAGCGCATTGCCGACCTCAGCCAGCAGCTTGGCGCCAGCGAGCAGGCCCAGAGGCTGATGGAGGAGAAGCTGCAGAGAAACTATGAGCTGCTGCTGGAGAGCTGCGAGAAGGAGAAGCAGGTGCTGCTGAAGAGCCTGAAGGAGGTGGAGGACAGGGCCAGCGCCTATGAGGACCAGCTGCGGGAGCGCGAGCAGCAGGTGGAGCTTCTGCAGAAGGAGAAGTTGAGTGCCACGCTGGAGGGCAGCGAGCGCGTGCACCAGTTGGAGGAGCAGCTGGAGAGGAAGGAGGCCAGCATCCAGGAGCTGGCTGAGCATGTCCAGGGCCTCCAGGATGAGTGCCACCTCCTCCGACAGCGCTTCCAAGAGCTGGTGGCCCGGGTGGCCCTGTCGGACGGGAACGTCACTGCGCTGCAGGCCCAGCTGCGGGGAAAAGAGGCTGACTACCTCCAGCTGGAGCACTCCTTCGGTGAGGTGTCTGGCCAGCTCCAGCGCGTGCACACAGTGCTGCGGGAGAGGGAGGAGGAGCTGGGACGCATCAAGGACCTGCACCAGAGAGTCATGGAAAGGAAGGAGCAGGACCTCAATGAGGCCTTGGTGAAGATGGTGGCCTTGGGCAGCAGCTTGGAGGAGACGGAGATGAAGCTGCAGGCAAAGGAGGAGATGCTCAGGAAGCTGGTGGATGAGTCTTCACAGGGCCCGGAGGAACTTCCTGCCACTCTGGGCACTGACAGTGGCAGTGTTGCCCAGAAGGCGGCAGGTGGTGGGGCGCCTCTGGGCATCCCACACACGAGGCCAAAGGGCAAGGACCCAGGGACCGGGCTGGGGGAGGCTGGTGGGGAAGGCACTGTGTCCCTGCGATCAACGGATGTACCCAGGCCTGAGCCAGGCACCCCTGGCAGTAAACGGCAAAGAATCCGGTTCTCCACCATCCAGTGCCAAAAGTACATCCACCTGGACGGGTCGGAGAAGACCTGGACCAGCAGCACGTCCTCTGACACCAGCCAGGACCGCTCACTCTCGGAGGAGAGTGTGTCCTCTGAGCCCGCCCCCGGGCCCGGCGATGCAGACGGCTACCTCTCCGTCATCCACTCCTTGGAGACCAAGCTGTACATCACAGAGGAGAAGCTCAAGGACGTGACTCTGCGGCTGGAGAGCCAGCGGGGCCTAGATCAGGAAGCCCTGGTGAGCCTGCACCACCAGTGGGCCGGCACCGAGGCCCAGCTCCGAGAGCAGCTCCGGGCCAGCCTCGCCCAGGCCGGCACGCTGGCCTCCCAACTGGAGCAGGAGAGGCGAGGGAGGGCAGCGTGCACAGAGAGCCATGCTAGGGAGCTAGGCAGTTTCCGGGTGACAAACAGCCGGGCCCTGACCTGTTTAGAAGACTGCCGGGAGCAGCTGAGGTCCCTCCTAAGGACGGGCCAGGAGGAGTGTGCTGCTGCCCCCTCCGCCTCTCTGGCCAGCATGGAGAGCACACTGGCAGATGCTATCCAGGTCCTGCAGCTCCCGCCGGCTCCCACCGACAGCGCGGGCCCCGCGCTGCAGGAGGACGGGAGCCGCCCACCAGGTGGGCAGCTGCCAGAGCTGAGTGAGCAGGAACAGCTGAAGCTCCTCTCAGAGCGCATTGCTCTGGAAGCCTCGCTGATAAATCAGATTGCAGACTCTTTGAGAAATACCACCTCGGACATCTCCTGTGTCCTCCAAGAGATCTCTCAGTCCGGAGGGCTGCCCCCGGAGTCCGACCTCGCCACAGCTTGTCCGGGGCCTCTAGCAGAGAGCTTAGCCAAGAAGCTGCTTGTGGAAGGGGCGTTCTGGGGCCAGGTGGAGTCACTGAGCCAGCACCTAGGGACATTAGGATGTGAGGTTGGCGAGGCCGATGGCCAGGGGTGGAAGCAGGGCCTCCTGCCTGCCCTGGGCCCCACCGTGGCGGACGCCATCCTCGTCAGGGCGGAGCTGAGCTTTGCTGCCCAGTCTGTGAGGGAGTCCTTTCATCACCGGCTGAGCAGCGTCCAGGAAAACCTGCACAGTGCCACGGCGGCTCTGCAGCGGCTCAGGTACACGCTGCGTGAGATCCTGGGTGCCTACCACACCCCAGATTTTGACAGAGTGATGCAGCAGGCGTCAGAAGCCCTTGGACTTGAAGCAGGTGCTAGCGAAGGCATTCTGCAGCCTTGGGACTTGAGCCCTGTGGGGGAAATGCTGAGTGGAGACCCCAGCGGCTCCCCAGAGCCCTTCCAGGTGCTCCACCAGGGCCCCGGCACCCTGATAGCTATGCAGGAAGAACTTGCCCAGCAGCTTAAAGCCAAGGCCCACCTCCTGGGGGAGATAGCGACTGCTCTCATCTGCCTCCCACCAGTGGAGTCGCTCAGCAGCTGCCAGCAGCTCCTCCAGGCCTCCCAGGCCCTCTCCTACAGCGCTTGTGTGGGGGGGCTGGGCCAGTACTCGTCACTGTTGGTGCAGGATGCCATCGTCCAGGCTCAGGTGTGCTACGCCGCCTGCAAAATCAGGCTGGAGTATGAGAGGGAGCTCCAGTTGTACAAGGATTCGTGGCAGAGCCGAGGCACCCCCTGCCAGGAGCACCTGCAAGCTCTCGGGGCCCTGAGAGAAGAGTACAGGGAGCTGCTCCGGAAGCAGAAGAGCGAATACCTGGAAGTGATCGCCATCATTGAGAGGGAAAACACAGAACTCACCGCCAGGGTCACCCAGCTAGGCCACCAGCAGCTCTGTCTGGAGGTCGTGGAGGGGCGGCCCGAGGAGGAGCTGCTGGGCAGGGTGGAGCAGCTCGGCGGGACAGAACCCACCCTGCAGGCCGAGCACAGTCGTGCTCTGAGCCAGCTGGCCGCCTCCGCCAGCCTCCGGCAGGACCTAGAGCAAAGCCATGTGGAGCAGATGCAGCACCTGGAGGACAGGTTCCAGCTCAAGATAGAGGAGTTGCAGGGCATTCACGCAGAGGAGCTGCGGGCACTGCAGGAGCACTACTCCCAGAACCTGCAGCGCCTGAAAGGAACCCTCAGCCAGTACCAACAGCTGCGCCCCGAAGCCCTGCCAGCCCCCGACCCTGCAGGCAGTCCATCTTTCCAGGCTCCCAGCTGGCCAGCCGGTCAGACCGAAGGGCTGGCTGAGTCTGCCGCCGGCCTTCACAGGCGCGTCCAGGAGCTGGAGGCAAAGACCGAAGCTGTGCGAGAGGAGCTGGAACACAAGGGCCTGGAGAGCGGCGCGGCCGTGCTGCGACAGAAATACCAGAGAGACTTGGAGAATCTGAAGGTCATAACGCGTCCCTCAGTCCGAGCCCCTCCTTCCCGTGGCCGCACGGGAGGCTGAGTGGGGCTCCTTGGTGCTGACCCCTGTTCAAACAGAACCGAGTTGAAGTTCTGTTTGCTGCCTCTGCTCCCCACTGGCCTCCGAGGGAGGAGCTGCAGGCTTGCCTGGGCCAGTGGCCCCGCCTCATGTTGCCCAACGCCCAGAGAGGGACCCAGCAAAACCCATCCCTTTGGCGCGGGCAGAATCAGCCTTCCCCACTGCTTCTCACCCACTCACAGCTCCCTTTCCTGGTGCCTAGGGGGAATTTGCTGTCCTCTCCCCTGGCAGAGCTGGACCCTCAGAGCAGTCCCTGCAAGTCCCCATCCAGCTCCCCTGCCTCATCCTGCCCTCCTCCCCCAGAACTCCAGCCAGTGCTGGGGGAGCCTCCAGCTCATAGGGAAAGAGCCAGCAAAGGACCAGGGGAACATGGCCACATGCTCCCTCAGAGGCCCTTTCCTGATTCTGCTCACTGGCCTGAAAGCTGGGGTCAGGGGCTCTGCCCGAGAAGCGTTTCTGTGCCCAGCACAACTTAAAGCTACCTTTCTTCTGCTTCAGGAGCCAGGAAAAGCCCCATCCTGGTGCCTGGCAGCCTCTTGCACAGCATCTCTGGCCCTGGCCCTGGAGGGAGTGGGTCATGTGGGATGTCAGGGCCTCTCACCACCTCATTGCCCCCAGACACCATGTGCCTGGGCACTGTTGTGAGGGCAGAGAAGTGCCAAACCAAGCGACAATCTCCAGCGGTTCTTTCCGAGTGGCCACCCGGCTGCCCTGACACTGTTCTCACGAGGTCTCTTCAACAGTGTGCTCACATTCCCGCCCTCTGGTAGCAGTGCCTCACCGTGCCCAGGCGCCCGCAGGCCAGGCTGTCATTACCATTCTCCCTAGCACTTAGGAGATTCTGATTCAGTTTCTGCACCATTGCCACTGCCATACCCAGCACTAATGCGCGCTGTTCAGCACACTGCCCGATTGCTTCCCAGCTACACACACCTTCAGCTTTGGGAGAAAGGTTTAGTAATTAATACATGAAAGACAGGATATTTTTGTTTGTTTTTTGGGGGGTTTTGGGGGCATCACTGCTCTCTGGTGGTGGGAGGAGGAGGCCCAGCCCCACTGCTGGAATTGAACCTCCGCCCCAGTGGGCCGCAGCCCCGCGCACAACCACTATGCCACCAGGGCTCAACCCAAAGACAGGATTTTTTTTTTTTTTGCCAACTTACCCAAGTGTTTTGGGTGTTAGGTATTTTGTTTTGTTTGGCATTAAACTATAAATGGATTTTTTTTTTGCGTTAAACCATAGACATGAGTCAACTTGGGATCCGTCTGCAATGTGTGTACACACACACACACACACACACACACTCATAACAGCCAGTTTGACCAAACAGGCAGGGGTTGTTCTTTCCTTCAAAGCATGTGGGGGGAGCCCTGTGGTACTAAACTCAAACTTAGGCAGCGTCAGGGTAATTTCCCGCACACCCTCAGTCAACACAGACCTCTACTGGCCCGAGCCCGTATCTCAGTCTCCCTCCTCAAAGAGTTCCCCACCCCCGCTGTGTCGCAGACTGTGTGCATGGGCTTCAGGGGACTCTGTCCCACAGGTCTCCTCCAGAATGAGGTGACTCTTGCTGCAGGACAGGCCCATTCTGCAGATAGCGGCCTGCCAGTTGGCAGACATGAAAACAGAAGGGGAGTGCTCACTAAAGCAAGCTGTCTGTCTGCGGCCCCTCGGGTGTTTGCATGGTCTTCCTAGAGAGACCTTGTTTGTCACTAACAGTCTAGGAGAACCCAGTGAGCTACCAGTCACTTCCTCTTCCTTCGGATTTCCCTCCTAGTCAGAGAAGCGAGCCTGGCTCTGGTGCCTTCCCGGCCCAGGACGCAGGAGATGCTTCTGCTCCAGGGCGCAGGCAGGGGGTTGGTGCAGGACATTCTGTTGATCACAGGGATAAATTGATACACTTACTCATTCATTGACATGCACAACCGCCAAGGAAGCAATTGAGACTCTGAAAGATGAGCTCCGAGGCTTTGTTCGAATTCTGACCCTTCCCTTCAAATATTCTGAAGGGTTCAAACAAGCCAAAGCCAGAATCACAAAGCCTGCCTACTGTGGGTTAGCTGCAAAGCCACAGATGTGGCCCCAGCTGTGGAAAGGGTGGACCATCTTGAGGGAGCCTTAGGAGAGGAACTGTCCGCCTGCATGATTGAGCACGTCTGTGAGTGGTGAAGTTTGAAGTGCTGAGGGGAGGCGCTGGGAAAGGGCTCCTGGGGCACGGAGAGGGTGTTAGGAGGTTGGTGCTGTTGTGATTACCAGCCTTCCTGAGCGTCAACCAAGTAGTGTGCTGTGGGAAATGGAGGGGGGGGGGAGGTAGACAATCCCACCCCCACCACCAAACTTGCCTCTGATAGGTGATTTGCCACGTGCCCCCATCTGGAGGCAATAGCTCTTGAACACCTATAGCTGTTGTCCTCTTGGTGTGGACTGTAGCCAGTGGTCCCCTCCTGGGGCATATTTGTCCTTCTGTGCTCCAGTCCAAGCTGTCAGCCAACCTGAAGGTGGCCAGACAGTATAGAGAGTGGCTCAGCTTATGCCCTGCTCTGCACACCTTTAAAAGAAAACTTACAGTAAGCCAGAAGGGAAGGAAGGATATGATCTGATCCACCTCCCTCTGTTGATACCTGAGAGATCAAATTGAAATGGCCAGTTTACTGTCCCCTCTGGGTTCCGAATGGGCTTCCTCCCCAAAGGAGTAGCAGGGCCACTGGTCTCCATTCGGCCACAGCCGTAGGAGAAAAGCCAGGAATGGCTGTCATAGACACTCAAAGATCCTCGCCCTGAGGGTGTGAGCCATGCTTGGTCACTGTTTCTATCAGTCACCTAGGAAGTGCCTGGGTTATAGCTGGCACCACGAGCTTTGCATGCTCCAACCAGGAGCAGCGCTGCACCCAGGAAGTCCAAGACTGACCGTTCCAGATTCTACTGCACCCAATCCCCACCCACAGTCCCACCCTTTCTGAAGAGAAAGGAGATTCACAACAAACACGTAGGAATGAAACGTGGAACTGGCCAGTGCAAACACTCTTCCCAGCAGTGCAGCCAGCACTGGAGGCTGTTGGGGCAGTCGGGTGCCGGCTACTTAAGAGAAAGGAAGCCCAACTCGGAGTGGAGAGGAAAGCCAATAGCCTGTTTGCGTTTTGCAGGCCACCTGCGAGCGTGGGTTTGCGGCCATGGAAGAGACGCACCAGAAGAAGATTGAGGACTTGCAGAGGCAGCACCAGCGGGAGCTGGAGAAGCTGCGGGAGGAGAAGGACCGCCTCCTGGCAGAGGAGACTGCTGCCACCATCTCAGGTGGGTGAACTTCGCCTTGGCGCTTAGCGCACACACAGGGGTAACTCCATTGCTTCTGGGGGCAAAAGCTCGGTGGACCCTCAGTCCTCAGACCCCTGGTGCGGGAGGCCTGCCTGTCCACGGGGCTGCCCGCCCGCCTCCTGTGCTGAGCCTCTGCCCCTTGCCACCTGGCAGCAATCGAGGCCATGAAGAACGCCCACCGGGAGGAGCTGGAGCGGGAGCTGGAGAAGAGCCAGCGTTCCCAGATCAGCAGCATCAACTCAGACATCGAAGCCCTGAGGCGGCAGTACCTGTGAGTCCTCCAGCCTCCAGGGCTGGTCGCAGGCAGTGTGGCACCATGTGGGCACCTCGCCTCCTGCTGCCCCTCAGCCAGCAAACCACCCCAGGGCAGGCTCCTCCTTAAGCTGCCATGCTTGGACGAGAACATGGTCCGAGCGGGAGCTTCCTGTTGTTGTGCACACCAGTGGACAGGGATGACAACTCTAAAGAAGGGGATGCAACACATGAAACCTTAGCAATGTGAGAGGGCTTCAGAGATTTCGTGGGGAAATTCCACTCTCTTTTCGTGCATTTTTCCAGGAGCTTTGTCAAGTCCCCTCCTTTTAGGTGTTCTTTAGGACAGTCTGGCAGCCGCCGCCACCCCCACCCCCCACCTCCGAGGAATTTTTTCCCGTCCCTTGAGCGAAGACATGGAGGCCCTACCCAGAGCGGTGCCACCTTCGCTTGGCACTGGTGGCGGAGTTGTGGCAAACCCATGTTGGTTCGTCCTGTGTAGAATAGCCTTGCAGCCTGGGCTAGGGAGGCGAGTGTCCCTGGGACCAAGGAGCCCGATGGTACAAGAGACAGGCCGACTCTCTGTGGTTCTGAGTGTCTTGGTGCAGCACAAAGACAAGCTGCAGGGAGGCCGGTGCAAGTGGTGCTCTGCCCGTAGGGAGGAGCTGCAGTCGGTGCAGCGGGAGCTGGAGGTGCTCTCTGAGCAGTACTCACAGAAGTGCCTAGAGAACGCCCACCTGGTCCAGGCGCTGGAAGCTGAGAGGCAGGCCCTGCGGCAGTGCCAGCGAGAGAACCAAGAGCTTAACGCTCACAACCAGGTAAGCCATGCCAGCTGCTCACCCACTCGGGGGACACAGGCCGAGGACTGAGCAATGGCTGCATTGCTCCCCTGAGCCTGCTGCTGTAATCAGGGGTCACCTGTCCCGGCCCTTTGGCTAACACGGAGATCCTGCCATCTCTTTCCTCCAAGTGATCGCTGAACCTCTGAACGTGTAGGTTAAAAAGGAAGTGCAGCAGATGCCAGGGGAAAGGAGTGGCAGGGCCCCGACTCGATGAGAGAGACCAGGAGACAGATGAACACCGGGTCTTTGTTGTGGGCCTCACAAAGAGTTCCCTGCTTAGCTGCTAACCAAAGGGTTGAGGGTTCAGGTCAACCTGGACGCACCTCAGGAGACAGGCCCGGAGCTAAAAGCCAGCCACTGCGGGCCCCGTTGGAGTGAACGCAGTGGCAGCTGGTCTGCGCGAGAGAGAGAGAGGGTGAGGTGCTGAGGTCACGCGTGTGCTGTTGCACATGTTCGCAAGTCACTGTACAAGGCCCTGGGCGGTCGCAGGTAGGGACGCCCTCCCTTGTGCAGGCTGGCGTGTGCCCGTGTGCACGCTCCGCCCTCGGGGCTGACCCCTGCATGTGGGTGCTGAGGTCATGCGTGGACCTTTCCTGGCCCGGAGCCTCTGTGTCGACTGTCACTCGGGGTGTTGCGTTGCCGTCCTGCAGGAGTTAAACAACCGCCTGGCTGCAGAGATCACACGGCTGCGGACGCTGCTGACCGGAGATGGTGGCGGGGAGGCTGGGGGCTCACCCCTCACACAGGGCAAGGACGCCTATGAGTTAGAGGTACGCCCCGCGTGCTCTGAAGACCCGAACAAGAATAGCTGTGGCCCCTAGCTGACGGGGTAGGGAGGGAGGGAGGGAGGGGAAAATGAACGAATGCCTTTTAACGACGGGAGAGTTAACGACGGGAGAGGCAGCCAACGCCCGCAGGGCCACCTCCGGGAGGGGCCGCTCCCAGTTTGCGGCGGTCCAAGTCCAGCCCTCTCTCCTTTTCACCACAGCCACTTAGACCCGTCACATGTAGTAACTGTACACCTCGTTTGCTTTTCCCGCGCCTGCACGGTTTCTGGTCATCTCGAGGGCATGCTGAGGGTCGGGGCGCCATGAGAAGTGACGCACCGTCTCATGGGGTGCAGGGAGGGCTCCACGGGACCCTACAGGAAGGGCCCTGTCCTGACTCCTCTCCCTTTCTAGGTCTTACTGCGGGTCAAGGAGTCGGAGATACAGTACCTGAAGCAGGAGATCAGCTCTCTCAAGGACGAGCTGCAGACCGCATTGCGGGTAAGGCTTGTGCTGCTGGGAGGCCCCAGGCCTGGGGATCCAGGGGCGCTCCACACACCCAGTGCAGCCGTGCTAAAGCAGATGTCATCCTCCAGAGAACAAGTTCATGGGCAAGTTCTCGGGAAACCACAGCCTGAAGTCCATTGTCATAAACAAAGAACTCCTTTGCCTTATCCTTACAGAGCACAGGGACGTAAGGAGGTGGAGGTGGGGACCCACAAATTCCCTATGTATTCTCCACAAGCTACTAGAGACCTGGCCTGCTGTCAGGTTGGCTGACCCTGCTTGTCTCCTCCAGGGGATTCTGGGACTCAAATAGAGGACGTGGCTAGATCTCTTCTGGGGAAGTTGGGTCACTTGGACTGTGTACCACTTTCCTCGAGCAGCTGTGGTTACAGGCAAGAGCTCACAGACTGGCTGGCTGGTGCCTGATGAAGGGCTCAGAGCAGCAGGCATGGGCGGCCCAGGGGCTCCCCTTCTCTTGCGCTTTTGGAAGGAGGGTCCAGCAATTCATGGCTGCCTCGCAGTAACCATGGCATCAGGCTCCACGGGCTCTCCTCTGCCCGCATCATGCCCTGCAGCTGGACAAGTGTCCGGGACCTGTGTCCGCGTGGGGTGTGGCGAGGCACCAGTACCGGCTTCAGGACCATGTGCCTCTCTGTTCTCTGATTTCCAAGGACAAGAAGTATGCCAGCGACAAGTACAAGGACATCTACACCGAGCTCAGCATCGTGAAGGCAAAGACAGACTGTGACATCAGTCGGTTGAAGGAGCAGCTAAAAGCAGCTACGGAAGCCCTGGGCGAGAAGCCCCCCGAAAACACCGCCGTGTCGGGATACGGTGAGCAGGCCCCTGCTCTTCCTGAGCCCTGGGGGGGGGGGGGGGGGGGGGGGGGGGGGGGGGGGGGGGGGGGGGGGGGGGGGGGGGCGAGTGCTGCTGTGCTCGAGGGTGGGGTAAGCAGCGCTCCTTAGATGCTTGAGCCCTGCGTTTCCTGTCACGTTGGGAAAAGGCCCCTGAGAGGCAGGGCGGAGACGGGCTCATTCTGTCCGTGTGAGCATGGAGGCTCCTGTGGTGAGCGTGCGGGTCAGCTTCGCCGAGTCCAGGCCTTCATGTGACCGCCACCTTGACCGCTTCAAAAGACGAACGGCCAGGGCGTTATGTGTCGCCGTTCTCTACAAGAGTCCCCCTGTTATTTCTCAGCTGACCGGATTGTTTAGGAAATGCAGTGGTCAAAAACGGGTGCCTGTAAGAACAGGCTCTGTGGCTTTGAAGTGTGTCTATTATCTGGTGCCCGAAGGCTTTGGAAGCTAAAACTAGCAGTTCTGTCTGTTCCTTCAGATATCATGAAATCTAAAAGCAACCCTGACTTCTTGAAGAAAGACCGAGCCTGTGTCAGCCGGCAACTCAGAAATATCAGGTCAAAGGTGAGTCCGTCGGCCGACCTCTGGGGGTTGAGCAGACGAACATAACTCCCACCCAGAAGCCAGCCACCCTCCCAGGGGACGCAGGCAGCCTCTCCAGCACAGCCCAAAGCCCAGAGCACGCTGGCCCCTCGCTGCCAGGGAGGCCCTGCTTGGCCTGCCCACCGGGACTGGCGTTGTCTGTGCAGTAATGAGGCTTGTCCAGGGCACAAGCCAGGGAGAACAAGCTTCACCCCCGCCGGCCCCCACCCCTCTGGGCCTTGTAGCGTCCGTCCTGTGCCAGCTGTTCCCGCATGTCCTTGTCGTCGCACTGTGCTCCCGTCCTCAAGCCTGTGGTGGCTGCGGCCCTCCTGTGCATGGTGGTGGCGAACCTGCAAGCTTCCCAGGACGGGTGGGGGCGGGGATGCTGCACGTGCTCACTTAGGATTTATTGTGTGTGTTGTTTTATTTTGCTCTTTCCCCCGACAGTCCGTAATTGAGCAGGTCTCATGGGATAACTGAAACGAGCCCGATTCCAGGTCCCCTGTCGTGTAGGTAAACACCTCTCACCGCCACCACCTGGCCACCTGGCGGCCCACTCTGCATGCACTGCTCACACCGTCATGTCAGACGCCTGTTTATCACCCTGTTTTCATCCATCCTGCTCTACAAGCACGTAGGAAAGCTTGAGGAAGCCTTCTAACCTGTTCTACAGAGGGAGTTTGCACTTGGACTTCCTCAAAGTTGACCCCTGGCTAAAGGCACGCGCTCTCAGCCTGAAGGCGATGAGCTGATGTGTGCCTTGGGCCCGGCAGCATGCATATGAGATGCCCAGAGTATGTCCAGGAGCCCACTCATGCACTCTGGGAAACCCAGCATGCCCTCTATCCCTAAGGGTCCTGGCCACCCCCTCTACACTGACAAGCCACACTCATCATCCCAGACTAGCTCAACCTGCTTCACAGGCAGGTTGACCCTATTCATCCCCCTACCCAGTTAGAAGTTAGCTCTCAGTCTTCACAGCTGGTAGGTACCCCGGAGGGTTAATGGATCGTGGACTATAGCGTTGAAGATATTCAAAAGAGCAGCCAGGGCTGAGACCTGGTGGCGCAGTGGTTGTGTGCGGGAATGAGGCCCACAGGGTTAGCGGTTCAAATCCAGCAGCAGCTCTCCAGGACCAGGGCTGGGCCTCCTACTCCCACCAGGGGGCAGTGATGCCACAAAAAAAAAAAAAAAGAGCCTGCCATGCAAAACTGACAGGAGTAAAAGTCACGGCGAGTAGTCGGGGTTCAATATTTTACCAGCACCTCTCTTTTAAAAAGGCATCTCACTGGCGGCATCCGAGGGCTTTCTTATAAAGGGGAGAGGAATGGGAGTAGCCCCCACCTCCACACTGCCCATGAAGACCGGCTGTCCTGCTCCCCTTTCCACGTAGCCACTTGCTTCAGAGTGTGGTCACTGGCTGAGTCCCTGGGGTCCCCCTCGTTCAGATATGAGGAGGGAAAGCAGGAGGAACCCGGGCGCTGTGCAGGCAGCAGGGGTCTCTGAGGCTGCCCCTGAGCTAGTATGACAACAGAAGCTTGGCTCCATGGCTGCTGCTCCGGGGGTGTGTTTGAGGACACAAGTTGAGAAAATGTGAGTGTGTTGAACCCAGCCCACTGGTATAGGGTGTTTACTTTCCGCTCGTTCCGCATCACTGACATGGTTCTGGTTTGATTGAAGAAGGCCCTACGCATTTTTCTTTAATTCTAAGGTTTACATGACGTGTCATCCTGACGCATTTCATGTTCCTCATCAAAAAACTGTAGCAGCTCTTTCCGTTTACCTCCTGCCATTCATGCTGATTTTTATCCAGTTGACAAGACAAATACACATCCCAAATTCATTTTCTTCTAAGCCTTCTAATCTCGATTTTCTGTATGGTTTACCTATATCTACAAATACATATCAGTTTGACATGAGCATAAATTGAATATTAATCCCAGGAAATTGGTTTCATTCATGAAAACATTACTACTTCAGTAAAAATATATAAACACAGTCAATAAGTTCTTTACATCAAATGAAGACAAACAGCCAGCATAAATGGTCATACTGACCAACCTAAGTGACCCTTTTTTGTCCAGCCCAATAGGTCAAATGTCATGTAATGTTACATATTATAAATGTCATATAAATATATATGAGGTGGTGCCCCCCCCCAAAAAAAAATGGAAAAAACTGCTGGGCAGAGCTTTCATAGTATACATTTTTCCCGCTTGGCGAGTTTTGAATAACTCACTCGGAGTTAGTGCATCCAGTGGTGTCACCTGGGAAGGTTCTCTCTGGTCACTGTGAATTCTTTTGTAAAAGCAGTTTCGCTCAAACCTCGTTTTTTATGAGGGCCAATTTAAGAGAAAAGCGTGCTACTGACTGTGAAATTTTCTTTACTGCTTGGGAAAAATGCTGCAGAAACTGTTGTGATCGTGAGCACAGTTTTACAAGGACAGCACTATGGTGGTCTCATTTCAAAAAAAGTGAAATGTCGATGAACTTTCCGAATGAAAGAAAATGTCGACAAAATTCGTGCACTTGTGTTCAAAGACTCAAAGTGGACCATTAAAGCGATGGGGAAGTTATCTGGACTCTCCTGTGACTCGATTCAACAAGTTTTTGTTTTGTTTTGTTTTGTTTTGTTTTTTGGGGCATCACCCACCTCTGGTGGTCGTGGGTGCTCTAGAGAACCGCCGCTGGATTTGAACCGCCAAACCCGCGGGCTGCAGTCTCGCACTCAACCACTTACGCCATCGGGGCTCAGCCCTCAACAAGTTTTAATGGATGATTTGGGCATGAGAAGGGTCACTACCAAATAAATGTGTGCCTCGGGTTCTGACTGACCAAGAAGATCATGGAGTGGAAGCATGCCTGAATCTGACAAAACTGCTCTGAAGTGACCCAGATTTCTTTCCCAAGGTCATGACAGGCGAGGAGACATGGTGTTAGTCTTAGGACCCTGAAAGCAAACATCAATCAAGCCAATGGAAGACGCCATCGGCACCTCACTCCCCAAAAAACTCATGGAGTTCAATTACAGGTCAAGACGATGCTCTTTTGTTTTTCAGTAGAGCATTTGGAGTTCATCCCACCAGGTCAGACTGTTCATCAAGCTTTCAATTTAGAGGTTCTAAAAAGATTGCGTAACAGTGTGCAACAACAACAACAAAGCAGCCTGATTTGTGGCAGATGGGGCATTGTTTTCCCACCACCACAGTGCACCTGCTCAGGCAGCCATCTCAGGGCATCTGTTTGTTTTGTTTTTTTTGGGGGGGGCGGGGGGAATCCCAAAACATGTCTGTCTGGCCTCGTGCACCTGACTCCTTCCCTGAGACTTTTTTTTTTTTTTGTTCCCTTGAATGAAGAGGGACGTGAAAGGACAGTGGTTTGACCACGTAGAAGAGGTGGATAAAAAAGAAGGGGGAGGCGCTGTCAGCCATCCAAACAGATGAGTTTGACAAATGTTTCCAAGAACGGAATTGCAGAGCTGACAAATGTGTTAAGTGTAATGGAGAGTTCTTTGAGGGTGATAAGGTTGTTTGGGGGCGGGGGGATTAAATACATAGCTTTGAAAAACTTCCATTTGGGGGGTACCCCCTCATAATACCACATAATTTCATTTTTAAGTTCATAGTATATAATTATGTTGCTTTTAAATAAAGTAGTTTTTTTAAGTGGTTTTGTTCACATATTAAATTGATGCATGAACGGCCATAGAAATAGGTGCATAAGAAATGTCCATAAACTCCAGTGTTAAAAAAAGAAATTTAGGCTGAGCCCTGGTGGCGTCGTGGTTGTGCGCAGTGACTGCGGCCCACTGGGATGGAGGCTCAATTCCGGCTCCCAGGAGCAAAGGCTGGGCCTCCTACTCCCACCAGCTGAGGGCAGTGATGCCTAAAATAAATAAATAAATAAATTAAATTAAATTAAAATTAAAAAAAGAAAGTATTGAAGAAGGAACTGTAGTGTTAAACATGAAAAACCTCCTGTTCAGCAAAGAAAAGGATGCTCTCTTTCTGTCTTTCTCATGGAAGATTCTGTTTCTGTTTTTGAAGCTCGGGTGTTTGGCCGTCCAGGAAGCGTCGTGATAGAGGCCTGGCCGGGCGTGAGAGTAGCATGGTTAAGTTGTCTGTCCTCCTCTAAGCTGAAATAGAAAGAACCATTTCTGCCTAAACCAGCCAAGGCTGGTTTCTATGAAGCTGAGCCAGTCGGGCCTCCACCTGCCAGCCTGCTTCCACCAACAGACCCTCCTGTGACATACATACATACATACACACACACACACACACACACACACACACACACACACACACACACACCGCCCTGCTGGGCCTGAGAGCTGCGTGCAGCGACCACTCAGAGCTCACAGACATTACTGACAATGATGGGATTTATTTGGGAAGTAGAGGTTGCAAGGTCAGGATGGGAAACAACAGCCCAGCGTCGTTTTCCAGGCACAGCAGCAGCTTCTCAGCTGGACCCGCAGGCATGACACTGACCCATGGCCCCCTCAGCCTCTCCTGTCTGGACAAGTGCTACACTGATCAGTCCCTGGAGGCACCCATTCCTGGCAGCACGGCTCTGTCTTCTCTCGCTGGGCCAAGAAGCCGTGGCCTGCCCACCTTCTGCTCTGCTCCCTCTGCTGTGTTTGCTGCTGCTTGCCATAGCTGGTGCTGCAGCGTGCGCGCATGTGTGCGTGTCCATGGGTGTCCTCAGTACAGACAGCCCAGGTTTACACACATGTTCCACTCTGGCTCCTCGTTTTTTGGTGGCTTCAGGTCTCTTCCCATGTTAAAGTTCCTTACACCTCATTTGCATAATTCCACCACCACAGGGGGCAGGGTACCTAGCACCTTATTTACATTATTAGCTAATTCTTTAATCCCCTTAGTGAACCACAAGCATCTTATTTACAGTCTATTTCCAGTCATTCACTACACCATATGCACCCCATAGCTCTTCTAGCCATTGGCTCTTTCCTATTGGAGGAATTCCCCTCTGTAATCATTTCACTAGTCCAAAAAGGTCATTAACAATTACCACTTAGTCCTTCAGGAAGGAAACGAGTCCACGGGATGAGCTTGCTCAATGCCATCCCTGTGATCTAGTCAGGTTCTGCACATAGCTCATCTACACTCCTGCTGGATGGAACCTGGTAGACTTTTCAAGACGGAGGCACAGCAGGACTTTTAAAGGGCTTTAGGGGGCTGAGCCCCGGTGGCGTAGTGGTTGTGCGCAGGACTGCAGCCCACTGGGACGGAGGTTCAATTCCAGCAGTGGGGCTGGGCCTCCTACTCCCACCACCGGAGAGCAGTGATGCCCAAAAAAAAGAAAAAAAGGGGGGGGGGGCTTTAGGTTTGGCCAGTGTACTCCAGTTCAGTCGTGCCTCACCATACCTAGTCCACTTGTCCAAAGGGCCTCTGCAGCCAGCAGTCACAGTGAGCCCTGAGCCATAATTATAGTCACCTCTTCCTTCACCTCACATCCGGCCCCAAGAAAAGAGGATCGATCCCTTTTGTCTTCCTTTTGAGTTTCTGGACACCCACATAAGTATGTTAGCCAATCTCTTCCTCTTTATCTCCCTCCCATTTTGCATACCCCGTGTTTAAATTGTTTCCTGCCCCACCTCCAATTAAGCTAGCAGTTTGGACAATTGTGTACCTTGTTGTAAAGAGTCTCCTTCTAAAAAATTTTTTTCTTAAAAGTTCCATTAGCTTCCAGCAGTGGGGCTGGGCCTCCTATTCCCACCACTGGAGAGCAGTGATGCCCCCCCACCCACCCAAAAAAAAAAAGTTCCATTAGCATCAGCATGCAAAGCAAAGGCTACTCCAGAGAAAGCCATCAGATTGCAGCAATCTACACCAGCTCAGTGACCTCAAACCTTGGACTTCCCTCACTGGAGTTCTCAGCTCCTAGTCTTTCCCACTCTCACTTTGTCTGCCCCTCCACCCCCACCCCCACCCCATGCCCTTCTCATGCAAATTGGTTCTCTTAGCAATTCTGTGCAAACTTTTCAGCCTAGCTCCCAGTAGGACTAGTGACTTGTAAGAAAAAACCCTCTATTTCCTCCAGGCACGTTCCACAGCTGGACACCAGGGGAGAAATAGAAGACTTTCCTATAAAGATTTACAGTTTCAGAAAAAACCCACGGGCAATTCTGGCTTGTGTAAGTAGGTGCAGCTTGATGGCTGTTAGTGGTGTGATGGGCTAGACTTTGGTCAGCAGTTCAAAACTGCCAGCCTCACTCCGGGAGAAAGCTGGGGCTCTCTGCCCCGAAAGAGCTGTCTCAGAGAGGAGCTTTGAGTCTGCATCAACTCCCTGACAGTGAGTTTTTTGGAGGTTAATTTTGTTTTAGGACAGGAGGTATGAGAAACATTCCAATTCCTTCTTCTTCGTTAGTGTGTGTATGGTCCTGGGCCCGCAGCCATGGTCTTGCTGCAGCCACTGGACTGCTGGCTCGGGCCTCTCCTGAGAGAGCTGCACCCGGTCATCTCTGTACTCGGAGCCAGTACAGGGAACTGCAACCACAACCTCCCTCCGAGAGCCGACCGTCACACACCCTGCCCTTCCCCCTTCATTCGCTCTCTTACCAAGTACCCTGCCTGCATGGCTTCTAATGCCACCCTGCACAGCCCTGAAGGTCAACGGCAGGTGACACCAGATAAGATAACCGGTGAGACCAGATGCTCTGGGTTCAAAGAAAGCTGCAACAAGCAATTCAACTTTTTTTTTTTTTTTTTTGGGGGGGGGGGGAACCATATGCTAATTGTGACACATTCCACTGCCCTTTACCCACCCCCCCTTCCCATCAGTTTCCTCTCTGTGCCTCAGTTTCACCTTTACAACCTGTACAGGTGTCCTGGCTGAGGCTGAGGTCATACAACCTCCAGGCTTTTTACCAATTTCGACACCAGCACTTCTCATAGCAGCACCCCCTGCTTCTCTGTGTGTTCCATCACTGATTGCAGGGGCCACACAGAACTCACAGACGGTTCTCATGATGGTGAGGTTACAGTCCAGGATTGAGGTGGGCACAGGTCTTTCGTTAGGAAAGCAGCTTTTCAGATGTCCTTATCGGCCCAGTTCTCCCTGGCCCTTGGCCTCTCAACTGGGTGACCCCTCCGGCCTTGAGGCTCCTGGGCCTCTCTGTTCCAGCAAATGTTACAGAGCTCTTTAGTTCTGCCAGTGGCATCAAGAGACCCCCACTCTGTCTGCAAGCCGCCTGCCCAAAGGTGTTCCATCTGCTTCCTCTCCCTCTGGTTCAGGAAACCCACTGAGACCTCGCTTTCTTGTCCCCTGGTTCTGCGACCACTGCTTCTAGCCATCTCGCCCTCCCCAGTGTGACAGCTCACTCTCCGCCTGCTCCGTATGGGAGGCCCCAGTACAGATGCCTTCCACTCCTGACTGACTGTCTTTGTGTGGCAGTGTCTCATCCACCCACACTTCCACATCTGGAGAAGGCTTTGGTGTACAGGACACCCTGCTGCCCCAGCGGATGGCAGGACTCTCGGTGTCTGTCTCAGATGGTGAGGTGCCGCTGTGGCTGGGATGAGCCTGGTTCCCTGCAGCACTAAGGGATGTGTGTACATGAGAAATGCCCACCCTTGGCGTAGTCAGGAAACTGTAGCCCCTGTGCCCTGGGTCCTGCCCCCACAGGAAGAGGCTGCCCAGAAAAGGAACAACTCTGGTTGACATAGTGTCTGGTGTGTGTGTGTGTGTGTTTATATCTGCCCTTGTGCCCTGCTTTCATGTTCTGTTCTGCCTCGCTTCAAAAGGGAGAAAAGAAAAAGGAAAACAAACGGACAGCATGGCTCTTTGTGGGCTTGAGACTGGGAGAGATTTTCCCAGGGTTCCTAGCATGGTAGACTGCCAGGTGCCCCTCAAAGGAGTGTGGGGTCCTGAGAAGAACCAGTCCCCAAGCTCTGGGGACAGGAGCGGGCTCAGGCAGCCCTGGGCTCTGATGGGCAGGAGTCACTGGGTGATGGAGGAGGGCTTCTCGTCTGGGCCAGAGGGTGTGCTGTGTCAGTGCTGTTTTTTAAGGCTGCACCCCACCATGGATGAGACAGCCTTCATTGCCTGCTTGCCCTGGTCAACCCTTCCTGAGCATGGCATGGGACTCTGGTTCCTGCCCAGACTGGGTCGACAAGGCAGCAAAGGCCCCCGTCCACAGAGTATGTATGACCAGCACACACTTCACCCTACCTGACCACTCTCTCCACCCCTCCACCCCCGCTGAGACAGTAGGCATGGCCTACAGTGCCAGTCTTTCAGAATCCGCAGACCTGGCCTGTGCGTTGGGACAGCATGGCCTGACCACCAAACCCATCCTGCCCTGGCCACAAACACCTGGAGGCTGGCTGTGTGTGCTGCGTGAGGAATAGCAGAAGGCGCTTGCTGTACATGAGAAGTGGAGTCACGCCCCTCCCCTTCTCTAGCACTCTCTGTGAAAGGCATCCAAAAACCCTACCCCAAACTGAGGCTTCTTTGGACCAGTGAGGTTCCAGATGTTTCCTGGCAGAGCACCTTTCCTTTCCCACTTCTGTATAGCCGCGGTTTGTTAAAGACAGCTGTTGTGGAGGAGGCTGGGTGAGGAAGGGGATACCTGAATCTGCTTGCTCTCACCTTTGAGGGGCCCGGGACCCCCAGGCCTCTGAGAGTACCACCTGCTCGTATGTAGTAGCTCCAACTGGGGATCTAAGACAGTACCCAGAAGTCCTGTGGCGTCCAGACTGACGTCGGCTCACACCCCCACGCCCTGGGAGCCAGGCCAGTCCTGCATCCCTGCACCCGATTCCCCGTGACTGTCCTGTTACAGGTTGTTCTAGAGCCCCTGCTGGTGTCTGCTCCGGCACTCACAGACCACATGGAAGGAGCGAGCCCAAGGTAGCCTGTTCCCCTATAAAATGGGGGCAGTACAGTTTTCCGCAGAGGATCATTGCCCAGGAAGACAACTTGAAAATGGAACTGGTTGGCCTTCGGTGCTAGGACCCTGTGCATTTTGTCATTCTCTGACCCATTCTTTTTTGTCCAGAAGTGGAATGAATCTTTGATGGAAGTCCCCTGAGGGAGTGAGTGAGTGTGTGTGTTCGGGGAGATTCTCCCCCTTAGTAAAATGCCATTCATCTCCAAGTCCCCGGGGTCCTGCAGACAGCCTCGGTTTTAGTGTGAAAGCCTGAGTCTATGTTGGCATGTTGCAGAGTCACTGTAGCCTTCTGTGTGTCGTCAGGGGAAAAGCCCAGAGGGGAGCAGGCCTGCAGGTGCAGGACAGGGCAGAGTGGGGCTCCCGGGCCTGCAGGGAGTGCAGAGGAGCCGAGGGGATGCCGCCCGTGTGTGTGGAGGACTCGGAGCCCCCAAGCACTCGGCACCAGTACCTGGCATGCTGGGTCAGCTGGACCAGGCTGGTGGCTGCCTAGCTCAGCATTCAGCTTCTCAGACACACGGTCTGTCCTGCTGGTTTCTTCCCTTTGTCCCCCAGTAACATTCGCACTGCAGCACGTCCCCCTGGTAACCACCACCTCACGGAGGCCAGTTTCTCCTTGGCATGCCCACTAATCTCTATCGAGGAGGCAGCCCCTCCTCTCTGCCTTTGCACCCTCCTCCCCCCGCCCCCTTCATCTGCCAACACCCCATAAGAACTCTTTGACCTAGATCCAGACCCACCGAAGTCCGGGCTCTAACAGCCTGCCTGCCTGCTCTCTCTCCCCCACCCAGAGTCTGAAGGAAGGCCTGACGGTGCAGGAGCGGCTGAAGCTCTTTGAATCCAGGGACTTGAAGAAGGACTAGCTGCCTCCCACCCCACCTGGACGCCTCCCGGCTTGCCGCGGCCCCACCCGGCGCTGCTCCCTGTCTGACGTGACTTTTCGCTGTTGTTGGCAGGGACACGGGGTCGCGTCAGGGGTTGCGCACACATGTTCCTGCCTGGGGGTTCCGGCTTCCCAGTGTCTTATCAAAGCTCTTTCCAGAAATGAGCCAGTCAGCTGGGGACTAGGCATCTGTTTCGGTACCCCGACCTTGCTCTAACCACCACACTAACTGTCAGTATTAAGGCCAACAGCCTGCCAATAAGCTAGCTCCGTCTCCCACGGGCACGGGGACCGTGGCCACGGCAGCTCTCGCTCTGGCGCAGGGGCAGTGGTTTTGTTCTGGGTCCTCTGGAGCCGAGCGCTCCTGGAGCTTGGCTGGCCTCCACGGTCACCCGCTGGGTCCAGCACAGCCATCAGGTCACGGTCATGGGCCGCCTAGTCCACAGCACTACAGCACACTAGCCGAAGGGAGAAGCGAGAGGAGGAGCCCCAGGCTCCCTCTGCGGGCCCGACACGGGGAGGACCCTGTTTTGTATTTGCCCCACCAATGCCGCTTAGATCCACATCCCAGAGCTTCACCTGAAACCTGTTGGAGCCACCATTCCTAATCCTGTTTGTTTTTTATTAAATCTTGCACACAAAATACCAGGCCCCTCTCCGTCCTTCCTCAGCGTTCTTTCTTGGTCACTGATCACCCAGGGATTTTCTTGGTGACGTCAGTGTTGACCAGCAGCCGGGGTCCTGAACCGGGATTGCAAAGAATGACTTGTTGCCCACGGAGAATCTTCCGGAGAGAAGAAAGCGTCGCGTGGCTTGCGAGAAGGCTGAGGAGTCCGGCGTTGGTGAGGACAAGGGGAGCGCGAGCGGTGTGTGTGTCCTGGAAATGGAGCTCCGACCCCACTGGTCCGGCCACAGGAGCGCCTCGCCCAGCGATCTGCTCAGAGCCGGGCTCCAGGGCCCCCACAAGGGACTTCGCCTTCTCTGCTAGTTAGAGTGAGGTCTTTGTAACTTCCCAGAAACGCTATGCGGTCCTGTTAGGTTTCGGTGTGACCCCACGAAAACCAGGGCTCCCGTGAGGTGAGGAGTACCCGGCGAATACCTGGCGGAGCCCTCCCGGTCACCCCAGGTGCCCAGGCGTGGTGGGCGGGTTCCCCTAACCCTGCATTCCTCCCCTGGTCCCTGGTCCGTGGACACGTGGGGTGGAACAATGAAAACATACTGTGGCTCGGTCTCTAAGTGGAGTTACCTTGTTTAGGCTCCTCGCCTGTGTGCACCCGTGCGTCCACGTTTCCAAGCAGAAGGAAATGAGATCTGCTTTTAGGGATGCTCTCATCTAAAATGGGCCTGGCCCTGTGTGCCACACAGGACAGAGCCTGCAGGGCTTCTGGGGCACTCTCGCTGTCAGCACAGAGAGCCGCGGTGCCCTCGGGGCCGGCCGGGGCTCGGCCGCTGGAGGTGCCCTTGCGGCTCCCTGGGCCTGGTTTCCCGGGTGAGCGTGAATCCTCAGCAACTCCCAGTGCCTTGCAGCCCTGCAGGGCCCTGGTTTCTCAGTGGGTCAGCTTAGACACCCTGGGGCCCCACCTGCCTGGAGGACCACCCCTGTGGTATCTTGAATAAAAATGAGTTGCCCCAGGTCAGATAATCATCTTGTTGCTTTTACTTTTCTCGTATGGAGCCCTAGCGGCATGGGCTGCTGGGCAAAAGGCCAGCCACCCCAGCCACCCAGCAGGAGCCAGGGGAGGCTGCCCCTCCCACAAAGCGACTCTGGGCTCTAGACTGGCTGAGTCATCAGGGGGCCACCCAGTGACCGAGCTTTGGGCGTTAGTTCCCCGTTCTTCTTGCCCCTTGACACTGGGCCCCAAGAATCCGGAGAACCAACAGGTTGAGTGCGGCATTCTTGGGAGTGGAAGGCAGAAACTGGGAGGCCTGCACTTAAGCACCCCAGAGGCCCCAACCTCACCCTGGAATGACAGGGTGCCCCCCCACCACTTGGGCTGGTAGAGCGTGGGAACCTCCCGAGGGAAGAGGGGGAGTATTAGCACTGAGCCAGAGAACTGGGAGGAGCCTCTCTCCTGCTCAGGGCTGTTCCGGCTCAGCCCCTCCAAGCCAGGGTATCAGCCAGCGTTCTCCGCCAGGTGTGAAGTCAGCCTGCCTCTTCTCCAAGGACAGCAGGCTGGCCCCAAAAGAGACTGCTCAGACCCCTGCCAGAGGACATTCCGGCATAGGGGATGTCTGTCCCCTAAGGCAGTGACCCTGAGCTGGCCACAGGATCCACGGCCTGTGGGTCCTCATAGGTCGCCCCAGTGTGCACCCAGTGCCCTGGCCCCTGGAAGGAGGCGCGAGGGAGCGAAACAGGATCACCTTGACTTCTGGCAGGGAAAGGTCCCTCTGGGTGACGGAGGCTGGTAGCGCAGCTGTGGCCAGGGTCATAGCAGTGCGCATGCACCCCTGGTTCCGGGCCTGCCCCCCAGGCAGTTCTGCACCACCAGAACGCAGCATGGGCTAGCCTTTTCTACTCGGACCGGGGAGACGGAGAAGGGCTAGGATCTTTGCGGGTTTGCTTGCCTGTACATATGTGTTACCCCGTGTATAATCTGCACTGCTTCGCCAAATAGCACTTGTAATCTGGCATGGCCACCTCTAAGTAACCCCTGCCAAAGCTATGATGGAAAAAATGAAGTCGTTTGACTTTTCTGTGACGGTATTTGTGGGCAGGTGCCGAAGTGATTTGTGCACAACAGCCGTTTCCTGCTAGCAGTGTCGTCCTATCGCCACGCTATGAGCTTGTGTTTTGAAGGCTAGCATCCCGGTGGCCAACCGAGGGTCACACCGCCCCTAGCGAGGTTTACTTTCAGAGAGCAGGGCTGGCAGGCGGGATGCTGCCACTGCAAACAGAAACCTGAGGCCTGGAGCCGTGCCCGGGCACGTGGTGAAGGTCGACTTGGGAGAGTGTGGGCTGGGTGAGCCAGGGCTCTGTTGCAATAGCCTCTGTCTGAGGAGCTAGCAGGACAAGAGAGGGCAGGGAAAGTCGCACAGACTGACTCATGGGGAGAGTCGGCGATGGTCTGTCCACCAGCTGGCCACAGCTCACCACTCAGCCTGGACCGGACAGCAGTTTCCCTCTTTAACTGGCTCAGACTTGACTCCAGAACACAAGAGAGTACAGTTTCTAAAGCACCTCAGCTTACTGATGCCTGAAAGAAATAGCAGGAGAATAAACAGAATGGATGGCTTACACATTTGTGTAGACAGTGCACCAAGGTGAGTCAGAAAGCATCGCCACAGACCATCTCACAAGCCTGTGTTCTTAAACAGCATGTCCAAATGGGAGGTTGTGCTTTCTGGGCATCTCCTCCCTGCTTGGCTGCCGACGCCGGCTACAGGCCAGGCTGCCCTCCTGCAGGGGCACCAGCTGCGCTCCTGGGAAGCATCTCCCTCCATTAGTTTGGGAAGCAAGCCTGAGGGGGCAGGACCAGGCTGTGGGCTGGATGGGGTGGACTTTGCCAATGGCAGGCTCATGGCCAGCCCTGGCTTCCCTTGGAGAACGAACAGGTGACTGTCGTGACGGGAGACGGTTCCTGAACACACTGCCTAGCCCCCCTCCCTCACGGAGGCATTTTTCCGTCTTCCAGATAAACCCCTGTGATCATCCCATGTCCTTAAAAAATCGATCAGGACTGCCCTCACAGGAATCCCGAAAGCTAGGTGCCATGCGCGTTCTGAGCCGACCTCTGCCTTGACTTCAGAACACGAGCTCCTCCTAAGACCCGAGCCCGCTGTCAACGTGGTGCCTGGCAAAGCGACAGAGATTGGAGAAGATGAACGGGTTAGATGAGCCTGGACCTCAAACCTGCCCTGTCCTGTGGCACTTTGACAGGACTGAGAACAGTGTTGCTAGTGGAATCTCTCAGAGACACCCAACACCTGACCCCATGCACGTGCTAACGGGGACCCTGGCAGCAGTACTCTGCCTACCATCAGGTCAGGAGGTAGGGAGGGCAGTAACTTCCGGCCACCTGGAAACGGCCAGGCCTTGTCCTCCCCAATCCCTGCTTTCTTTTTAGCAAAGCTGTCTCGTGAGGTACATGGGACGGCGGTCAGTCAGGCGGTCGCTCACTGGGCCCGGGGTCGTGCACAGCAAGGACTGTCCATGCAGTTGCACTTTTCCATTTCGAGGTCAGGCCCAATCCCTCCCAGCTCGCACCAACTGGCAGAAGCACTCTTTCTCCATGCAGGGTCTCTGCCCTCCCTCCACTACCTAGTGATGAACTCCCCTGGGTTCCTGACCAACCCCGGAGCTCAGCGGGCAGGCAGTGGTGCCATCTGGCTCGCTGCCCTTTGGGTACAGCCAGCGTTCGGGTGCAGGGTGGACTGTGAGGTGTGCAAGGCTGTGCCGCCACCGAGTTCTCGCTGCTGCTCTCTGGGCCATCAGGAAGTGCCATGACACTTCTTCCTCCATGGAATTCAAAGTCTCTTCCATGTAGTGCAGAACTGCAGCCCAGCAAGTTTTGTAAAGATATTTTTTGAAAGTGAAAGTTTGCTCCGTTTTGTCCTACAACAAGCCTAGAAATGACCACGTTCTAAGACATACTTATTTTAAAGAGAGATGCACAGTAACGATTCCTGACTCTTTGTCATCATCAAAGATGGGGGGAGGAGAGGTTGAGTATTTTCAGACCTTCACAAAGACCCAGGAAGTATATGATACACTTGGAGAGGAATTAAGGTTTTTTTAAAGAAAGGTTTGGCACTTGATCATTAGAATCCCCACTTCTCTGGAATCTCAAAATATCCTGGGAAAACCCTGCATCCTTGAGCTATTCCATTGTCTTATGAAATGTTTGGTAGGATAGTCATGATTGAATGATGGGAGTTAGCCCAGCCCACCCAGGAGATGTGCAGCATGGATGGGGGGTGGCGGGGCCACATGGCCCTGGGCTCCCTGCACAGCAGCACCCAGAGGCCCCGGGAGGAGAGCACAGATGCAGGAAGCGACAGCTGCCTCCTGTCGTGATTTCCAGGAGAGAAGTCCTTAAAGGACTCCGTTAAAGCTTCCCTTTCCCAACCAGTGGACACTGGAAGTGCCCCTTTCTTTCTCCTAAGCATCACGTGCTCAACCTGACCTTTAGAGGCTTTCCCACGTCACCAGGCCCTCACCCATGGGGCACAGACCGCATTAAGCTTTTGATGGAGGCCACACCAAGTCGGGCTTTTGCAGTGAACTTAACTTTCCACTCACCACAGCAGGCTCGGTCCAGTTACCCCTCACGCTACCCTGGAAAGATGGCTGGTGCACGGTGTCGTATGCGCAGACACACCACATTTGTTTTGGCAAGGCGTAGCGATTTACACAGTTGAAAACAAGACCCGCTTTAGGTGAACTCCAGTTTTAAAATTTTTTCTTAACGTTTCAGATTCTCTGCTAGAGAGATGGTACCGAATTCCAACATGAAAAATAAACATTTCTCCCAAATTTTATCTGCTGTAGAAAGATCCCTACGTTATTCCCGTGCCCTCCAGAAGGCAATGCGTTTCAAATCTGCTTGTCTGTAAGTGTCATTCTCATGAGGTCTCCCTGCTGCTCGCAGCCATTCGCAAGAGAAGGCCCCCACCTGCCCCACGTGGCGGTGAGTGGCGGTGAGCGGCGGTGAGCGGCCCCGGTGCCCCAGCTTCGGCTCAGTTCTCTGGTTCAGACTGGTTCAGTTCTGCAGTTCAGACTGTGCTTGGCACCTACTGAAAGCTGCCGCCAGCTCATGGTAGCGCGCAGTTTCTCTGTTATTTAAGAGCATCATTGTGTATTCTCTTCACTACACAACACCCTGTATATAATTCAGAGCAAGCAGTGTAAATATTCCTCAGAAGTTTCTGCAGGGATTTTTGTGACCAAGTTTGTGGGTTTTTCATGCCTTTTTAAGGCAGGAAGAACAGTTTGGGGCGCGATGTTGAAACCATACTCAGCATCTGAAACGAATGTTTTTAGCAACTTTTCTAAATATTTAGATCATTTGGTAGATGGTTTTGAAGAATGTACACCGAGTCTAACCCTGGAGCTCCCTGTTTGTCATAAAGCGAGTTCTGCCGCTGTCTTCCCTGGCAAAACCATTCAGAATCCTTTTAAAACCCGAAGTGTGAAGGAAACGGACCAGGACGTGTACCGGGCACCTCTGCAGCCACTTCAGAGTGCTGCGGAGACGGGGTTTCAGGTCCAGGCCTAGACTCCGGGACGCAGACGGGACTGGCAGCATCCAGGGCCCCGGGCAGGTGCGTTGGGCTGTGGGGACACTCCCTCCCCTCCCCAGCTCCCGGCCATGTCCTTGCATGGCACACTGTCTGTCCTCTTACAGAGCGAGTCCATGTCAGCTGGGCAAAGACACAGTCACAAAGCCTTGGACTGCCAGCTGACCGGGGAGGAGGTTAAGAGTGGACATGGGTGAGAGACTGTCGGTTCCCGGGGGTGACCCCTCCCAGACTGCAGAGTGAATCCGCCCTAAGGAATGAAATGGCGAAACCCCAGTTGTCATCAGACACGGGCCACGATGCGGCTGTGTGTTCTACTGAGTCTGCCCTCTGCCCTTTCTGCCCTTGCAGACGTATCTGATCACGTACTTCAATTTTATGTTACAGAAAGCTAAGACTAGGTTGTAAAGCACACTAAACTCACTGTTGTGTTTATATCACAAAATGCCAACTAACTATGGATTTTAAGAGATTTCACCTTTTAGTATAAGGTTTATCTGCTGACTTATTTTTAGGACTCAAACCTGGTTAAGTGATAAGAATTGATTTATGTGGTTTTCCTAAGTAATATTTATAAAAGATAAAGTACACAAGTAGCTCTAAAACAATTATAATAATGACTTGTCTCACAAATAATGCCCTTCTGAGAGTGAAATGTCTTACTTCAGTCACTAATGATAAAAACTATGCCAAAATGGTGGGGCTGGCTAATGGGCAAAGTGGAAATGTGGGTAATTTTTTCTGCTATCACAATTTCAGAACCAATTCCCGGTAATCACTTCTGCCACAGCTATTCTTTCAGCAGTCATGTGACATTCAAAGAACAAGCTTCGATACTTTAATTGGTGTTTAATTTCTGTAATAATGCTAAATGATAGTATTCACTAGACTCAAAATTCCATGCAAAGGAAAACGGGGTGGGGGGGGGGGGTGGACTGGAGAACCCAGGTAAAGTTGAGCGGAAGCCTCTCCTGGCACAAGGCTCCACTTGGGGCCTGAGAGCCAGCTCAGGGCACTGGCTGCTGGGCCAGCCAGGCAAGGCCTGTGGTTTCCCCAGAAGCACCTAGCAGCAAAGCTGCTTTCTTTTCTTGACAGTCCGAGTCTCCTACAATTCGATTTAAAGGGGTTTTGTTTTTTCTGGTGGGTTTTCTTGTTTGTTTCATTTTGTTTTGTTTTTACATAGTTTCTGATCAACTGTTGTTCACTGCAATTGAAGTGTTATGTTGTCAATATTTATTCCTTTGTGTGACACACTAGATTCCCATGGATGTAGCTGATAATTTTTATTTTGTAAATATACCTAACTTTACACAAACTATATCATAATAAACTATTTTTGCATTGCCCTTGGCATGCTGAGTACTCAGCTCTGCTTAATGGACGGCGGGCCCCCTACGAAGTCCACCTGTGGGTCACGCTTTTACACCGGTAGGCAAGAAATCGAGAGGGGTTTGGAAGGCAGGAAGGTCGGAGATAGAGGGGGTAGTCTCCACTGAGTGGGGACAAACAAAAATTAGCTGGCTGTGCCACAAGAAAGGGGTTCGAAAGAAATCAGATAGATACTGGGAGGATCCCAAAGCGGGCATGCTCAGATCAAGCTCGCCGAGGCGCAGGTGAAGGCCAACCTGTGCGTTCACACTAGACATCAGTAACATTACGCCGCCACACGTGCCTAACTCCGCCACGCCTCCTGGGGGCTTAGGAGGGACAGCAAGGAGAGCCAGGGCCAGCTGTCCTGCCCCGTGGTTTCTCGAGCTCCCCTGAAGTGACCACCTTCAGGCTCAGCCGAGCACGCCTTCCAGGTTCAGCGCGTAGGAGCTGAGACTGTCCCACCCGAAACGCCCCTTCCCAAGGTTGCACAAGCGCTGCTGCTGCCGCGTGGAGTCCCAAGGGGACTCTTGAGAAGCAAGAACCGGGGACACCGTCCCAGAAACCGTACAGTTTGTCGGTTTTTTAGCATTTATAACCTTTTGGAAGTTTTCTAAATGGGTTGGTTGTCAGAATTCTGAAACTAGGATATTTTACATAAAATTCCAGGGCCGATCTGGTAACACCCATGCAGAGATGTGCCCAGGGCAGCAGCCTCCACTCCGCAGGGCCTCCTTGTCCCCTGTCCCTGCGGCTGGCATCCCTTGACCACGTGGCTTCTCAAACGTTGGACTGCAGCCCCGAGGAGAGTCTATTGTAGCGGCATTACTTCACTTGCAGAAATCTCCAGAGGGCCCAGGTAATTAAGAACTATTAATGAGAGTTAATGACGTGCACGAGGTAGGTACCATATGCCACCTGTATGGCTCCAGGTTATTAAAAGATGTGTTTATGACAGTGTTTTAAAGATGAACGCATTTCATATAATGCAAATACATACCTACACCCCAGACCAAAGTTTCATAAGACACTATGCCCTTATTTTGATATCGTTAAACTTTGGGGTTAGGAATAACCGTGTCTAAAAGGAGCCCAGCCCTCCATTGGCTGTGGCCCAGCCGCTCAGGAGGGAGGCAGAGGGAGACCCGCCCCTCACCAAGATGGACTTAATCTACTTCTTTTCAATTCTGGCTGTCACTCAACTTTAATCTAGAGGTTGGACCGCCCCCTTCCCCAGTATTGTCGTAATCTCTGCGTTGAGATGTTTATAAGTGATGGGGGAATCTGGGTTTTTTTCCAGATACATGTAGGAGAAAATTCAAGCCTGACACTCGAATTTTTAAAAAAACAGCCAAAACATGGAGAATACAGACCTAAAAGACACAACTTTCTAAGTCCTAGGAGTTCAAGAACGTTTTGCACATTAAAAAAAAGATTAATTTTTCTGGTCAAAGGTACATGCCAGCATTAATAGACACTGGCCTAAAATAATATAGTTCGTAATGCCCACCATTGGTTCGGTTTTTTTGGTTTTTTGTGTTTTTCTTTTCCAGCCTATGGAAGTAGTTTTATGCGTTCATGTGTCTATGACCGTCCAACACCCACTCGTGATAAAAGAAAGGGGGAAAAAATCAAACTAGGAATTGAAAGGAATTTCCTAGCCCCCACAAAAGGCAGCTGTGAAACATTTAACAGATTTACACTTGGAAGACCGACCACTTCAGTAGGTTCAGGGCCAAGGCCAGGTGCCTGCTCTCCCCTCTGCTGTCGGGCATGCCGCTGGGGACTGTCGCCCGGACAAGGAGGCGATCCAGGGAAGTGTGCAAACCGACAGGGAACAGCAAACCCGACTCTCAAACAACCTTGCGGGGGCAGAGAAGGCTGAGTGTTGTTCTTAGGGTGCACTGCCTTCATTTTCATTCTCCACGTTTTACTGAGATACAGTTCACCTATCATACACGTCCACGGTTCCGTGGTATTTTAAACACGTTTATATATTCAGGGCCACAACCAGTTCTAGTGTATCCTCCCCCGGTCCCGTAAGAAAAAAAAAAAAAGGCTGAGCCCCAGAGGCGTAGTGGTTGTGTGCAGGACTGCGGCCCACTGGGATGGACGTTCAATTCCAGCAGTGGGGCTGGGCCTCCTACTCCCACCACCAGAGAGCAGTGATGCCCCCCCCCCAAAAAAAAAAAAGAAAAAAACACCAGCAAAATTAAAATAAGCCAGAGAGAAAACTTCTGTGGAGAAACAAGAACTATTTAAACCTACAACAAATCCATAATGGGCCAACATGAGGATCAAATGACCAGGTTTCATATCACAGCCACCATAATCAAGTTTAAAGCGATCTCTGTCTGATAGACTATTCATCTATCAGAGGCTTCATCCACTTCGGTACTCTGCAGATGGGCTTTGGGGTCCCACCCGCATCTCAGCCTTCTGCAAATTCAGTGTTCACAATTTAGACTCTGGTATCTTTCCCTTCGTCATACTTGGATTTTATTTGTCATCTTTGGCTCACACAGGCCAGTGTGCTTCTTCCTTGCGGATTTAGTTGGCGCCTCAATTAGATGGCTGCTTGCTTGTTTGAATGCAAGCCTTTAAGACCCCAGCAACCGCTCTTTTCCTCACATGTCCCTCCAGCACCTGTGTCTTCAGTGATGTCTTCCTGAAGGTGGGTACTGAGTAAGACCGCGCATCAGAATGGAATGTTCTCAGGGCTGAGTCCCCGTGGCGCAGTGGTTGAGTGCGGGACTGCGGCGCACTGGCTGGGTGGTTCAAATCCAGCAGCAGCTCTCCAGGAGCAAGGCTGGGCCTCCTTCTCCCACCAGAGGGCAGTGATGCCCCCCCCCACCAAAAAAAAGAAAGAACGAAGTGTTCTTAGATTAAGGCAAGAATTAAGTGGGAGCCCAGAATCCATTCACTTGTCTGTAGGACTCTGGTTCACTTTAGTAGTCCATCATTTTAAGACAAAGAATGTGATCAGTCCTTCCCCTGGGGCAGAAGGAAATGGCATCGAATTTAACAGACTGTTGAGAAAAGGAGGTTATGTCAGTGTACAGCCCAGCTCTGAATTACAATCCATGAGTTGTTCATTTATAGACCGATAAATTCTGTTTATGTTGACCACAGGGGTTGGTGCTAGTGGAAATTTCCCAGTAACATTCATTTACAAGGGCAGACACTTGCCTATGTGTCATATTAAACCAAGGTGGGCATTAAAATAATAAATATATGGTAGTTCTTGGCACCCTTTCATTGGATGCCTGCTAAGCTAGGGGTCCTAGCCAAGGTGTAACAGTTGCCAATTCCAGTCTTCAGATGGCTGTCTTTACTCACATCAGGGAATGCTAGTCTTAGGTCCTGGGGCTACCGGTCATTTGAAGGTTGAGCCCAGCTCACTCAGCGGGGTTTCCATGGTGAATCCTACTGGTGGCCTCTGGGGGATGCCATGGTCCCCGAAGGGACAGACTCTAATGTGGTAAACTGAGGGACTGCCTGAGCACGTAACGTAGCCAACTCCTTCCTCTGTGCTCAGAACTACAGGTCTGGTGGGGGAGGACCCTCATCATTATGAGCTATAGATAAATCTCAACATACATACTCGTGACTGGAAACAGTCCCTCCAACAACCCTTCATGAAGGAACTGTCATCTAGGTGAACCATTCGTGCACTGGCTATTCCCTGTGCCCAGAGTGTCTATAGCAGAGAGAATCGGGTTCTCGAGGCAATCACCGACCATAAAGCAGCAAACCCCTGGGGAGGGAGGGCTCGGGAGGGTTCGAGTCCAACTAGCACTAAGTCCAGGCGCTCACTCCCCTCATTCTTTCTTATGCTCTTGCCCGCTGATGATGCTGCATGTTGGTGGTGTGACATGCGTGCCTTTTGAAAGATCTGTAAGCCCAAGCTATGTACCCACTGGAGAATACATCCTCTCAGCCCTGACCTGTCTGTCTTCAATATTTTCCACACTCGCCGTCGCTCCTGAGGACCCGCTCAAGCATTGGGGCCCCTCACCCAGACAGCCTAAGGTCACTGTGGCCCAAAGTCCATGGTGAGGCTGAGGGAGGGTGGGGTGGAAACGAATTCAAAGGTGTGTAAGCGAGAACATTGCCCTGGGCTTATTCTTCCCTTGGGTTCTCCATAATTATCATTCAGTGTCTCTCCCTGACGTGCGATTGCTCCTCCCCATTTGTACACCAACAGAAATACAAATCTAGATGGCTCCCCGCACCTGACTTTTTTTGGGGGGCGGGGGGACTCTTACATCACTTGTTTTGAGTGGATTTTTACATATATTGCCTTCATTCTTTTCTAGACATTTTTTTTTGGGGGGGAGGTAGGCATCACTGCTCTCCGGTGGTGGGAGTTGGAGGCCCAGCCCCATTGCTGGAATTGAACCTCCGTCCCAGTGGGCCGCAATCCCACACAACCACTATGCCACCGGGGCTCAGCCCTAGACATTTATTTTCTACTGAGCCCTTGGTATCAGCTCTTGTCCCCCTTCCCTACTCCCACCCTCATAAGCCCTTGATAAATGGTACATTGCTATTATTTTCATAGCTCACCCCGACTGCTGTCTCCCTTTCCCCATGTTTTCTGTTGTTCATCCCCATGGAGAGGGGTGTATGGTTATGTGTCAATCATTGCGATCGGTTCCCCCTTTCTCCCTTGCTCTCCCCCTCATCCCCCCACCCTCCTGGTACCGCTGTTCCCACTCCTGTTCCTGGAATCTGTGTGCCGTGAGCTCCCACCTCTCATCTGTAACGGTGTCCATGTTGCGGTCTAGTCTGAATTGAGAAGCGGCACTGGGGTCGTGGTAGTGGGGGAATGAGGAAGCCTCAAGGAACCAGAGGAATCGAGTGTGTTCCATCGAAGCTTTACTGCACCCTGATGACTCATCCCTTTGGCCTCTCTGTGGGGAGATTACTCCATTCTCTAAAGATGGGCTTTGGATCTGTGCTCCAGGCCCCCTCGTTCCAAAAATATGTTTTTATTTGTTATGTGTCTTCTGATGCCTATTACCAGGTCCCTATGACACCTCATGATCGCGCCGGTGGTGTGCGTCTTTCATGTGGATGTGTTGCTTCACTGCCAAATGGCAGTTTGTGTAACTTCAATCCCTTAAGACCCCAGATACTCTATCTTTTAATAGCTGGGCACCATCCCCCTTTTTCACCACATTTACTGATGCACCCGTTTTGTCTTCAGCGCTGGTGTCGGGAAGGTGAACACCTCAGACTGCCAATTTGGTGGAACAAAGTGTTCTTGTATTGAGGGAGGGTATGAGTTGGGCCCCAAAGCCCATCCCCTACCTCAGTGTATTGCTGTGTAAATATATGTACATAGGCCAATGCCTCTATTTTTGTGGATTAATGTATTTACATATGTACACCTCTGTTTATAACTCTACTTCCTCCTGCTTCCCCGTCACTTTCCCCTTATTTCCACCTCTTGGTACCTCCTCTTCGTTTGCTGTTGCTCGGACACACATACACACACACACACCCCCACCAGGGTCCCTATCTCCTCCTTGTCATTGTTTCCAACACCCCAGTTGTTCCCGTGCAGGCCGCTGCCTGCTCGCCTCCCCTTCTCCCAGGTCTCCCCAGGACCATTGGTTCCACTGCTCTTTTCTCTGCCGTACCTCCCATGCCTATATAGGTAGGCACACTGGCGATGCCATAGCCTAAACTGATTTTTTTAAAAAGAAAAGAAAAAGAGGGAAAAAAGAAAAGTAAAAAAAGAGGAGGAAATAGAGGAAATTCTCTGGTCTGTGCGCTGGCCTTCATGACTGTCTGAGAGCTGCCCCTCCCAGCCTGGAGCCCTGTACCTGATCTTGACTTGACTTTCCAGGAAGGTCCCTTCTCATCCCTGTGGAGTGGCTGGTCACCGTGTGTAACCATATTCCAAGGCTGTCTGGCATCAAGTGGATGGTCTCTCCCCCTGCGACCCTAGCTGACGCGGTCTCCTCTTTGGAGGTGGTCTAAGATGTGCAAGTAAGGGGTGATGTGTGGTTCATGAGCAGTAGGCAGGCTTGCTACCCCTTTGTTTGAGAATTGGCCTCTAAAAGTCATCCATTTTGTGTTTTTCCTTATAGTAGGGGCAGTGCTCTAAGTTGACATTGCTCTGGGCATCGTGGCTGTGGGGAGGACCTGCTGCGGAAGCCGGAATTTCCTAGTGTAGTCTCTATTTCTTCTTCTGTTTGGGGCTGTTGAGCTTTTGAACAGCTGTCTGCATTCATTCGAGTGGGTGGTGTATTTCTGGGGCCACTTCTAGGTGGTTAAAAATTTGTGGAAGTGCAGCGTTTCGTAGCAGTGTGTTGATCATTTCACTAGGCTATGTCGCGATGTCCACTTTTCAACTCTTATTCTAGGTATTGACATCCTTCTTTTCCTTTAAATGTGCCAATGATTTATTTTGTCAATCCTTTAAAAGACGCAGCTTCTTGATTTTTCTCCATTGTGTTTTTTTAACAGAATACTTCTGCTCTGGTCTTTCTTAAGTACTTCCTGTATTGGAGGATTTATGTTGTCCTTGTTCCAAATCTTGAATGTGTTGTGCAGTGTTCTTAACCTGTGGGCCATGACCCCTTTGAAGGTCGAACGACCCTGTCACAGGGGTTGCCTCTGACCATCAGAAAACACATAACTATCTCACAATATGTAATTGTATATTGCTTTGTGATTAATCACTATGCTTTATGTTTAATTATGTTCAATTTTTAACAATGAAAATACATCCTACATGTCAGATATTTACATTACGATTCATGGCAGTAGCAAAATTACAATATCAATGAAAGTAATTTTATGGATGGAGGCCACCACATTCGGAAGATTGAGAACCACTGTGTCAGGGTGTTGATGTTGGATTTCTCCACTTTGTCATGAATACCTTGACTACTATAAACTGTCCTCTGATGTTGTTATAGTTCTTTGTTTTCAAGGAATTCCCTTATTTCCTCCCTTGTTTGATCATCTAATCATTTTTTTTGTATTGTTCATTCTCCATGTGTTTTTCCTCTATGCTTCTGTTCGTTTTACTATTGATTTCTAGTTTCATAGTGTTGCAGTGTGAGGAGATAGGTTGTAAATTCTCAATTTAAAAAAATGTGTGGACGCATGCTTCGTGATTTAATACGTGGTCTATTCCTGCGAACGTTACGTGAGCATTGGAGAAGAACAATACTGGTTTTGTTCCGTGGAGCCTTCTATGTCTATGAGGTCTGGTCTACTCGTTGTGATGTTGAGGAATTTTGTGTCTTTACTCAATTTCTTGCCGGCTGTCTGTCTCTCCTTGAGAGTGGACAGTTGAACTCTCCTGTTACTGTAGCAGAACAGTCTGTCTGTTTCCTCCATGCTGTGAGGATTTCATAGGGTCTTTGAAGGTCTTGCATTGGGTGCATGTTTTTTATGGTTATTTCTACTTGGACTGTTCTTTCCTTGACCATCATGTTGCGTCGTTCTTGTCTTTCATTATGTTACTTGACTCGAAGTCTATTTTCTCATCGGTTCATGTTGCTAACCCTTTCTGTCGCCCTTCCCTTGGTCTGCTTTGTCCAGCCTCTTATTTCTAGCCTGCTTGTGCCTGCATCTCTTAGCTAGGTTTCTTGTCGGCAGCCTACTGTTCGGTTGTGCTTTAGAATCCATTGTTACGCTTTCACTTGGCTGCTAAATTTAGCCCATGAATGTTCACTGAGGTTATTGATATGTACAGGGTTGTTACTGGAGTCTTGCTTTGTATGTGTGGGGGCTCTTGGAGGTGTGAGTGTGTGGTGTCATTTATTATTCCTCTTTGGATGTTGTTCTGTTTGGTTTTGTGAGAAACTGTCTTGTCTGTTATTTTCAGGTTTCTGTTAATGTTGTATGGCTATAGTACTTCATTGGGAATTTTTTTTTGAAGTGGTATTGTTTTTGTGAGTTCTTTAATGTCTCCTTGTTTGGGAATAGTTTTAGTTCTCTGTCATATTTGAGTGAAAACTTTTTCTGGATACAAGATTCTTGGTTGATTTTTTTTTCTTCAACACTATCGATAGCACCCCATTGCTTCCCTGCCCACATAGTTTCTGTAGTTACTGTCAGTGCTTTCCCTTTGTCAATGACTGTTCTTGTTTTCTCTGCCCGCCTTGAGAGGCTTTTCTTTCTCATTGAGGTTACACACTGGTCGTGACATGATTTCATGTCAACGCTACACTTCTGGCTAGGCGTGGAGTCACACTTGTCAGTCAGGCGATAGGCTCACCTTGGGAGTGTGAACGTCCCCTAAGACAGACCCGGGGACCCCTTCCTCTCTCCCCGTTTGCCTTCCCGGCCTGCTGAAACTGGGTCACTGACCGTCTGAGCTGCTGGGGGCCTGCCATGTTTCCACAGGCATGGCTGTGCTCTTCCTGGATTCTTCATCGTTTCATGTGACCGTGGGAGTCTGAAGTGGGGCTTAGGACTAGGATTCGATTTATAGACTTGAGTTGAAATGCTTTCATAACCTATAGTTACTTCTTCATATAAAGACCTTTATTATACATATATGGGTGTCACTGGATTTGTTTCTCTAGTCAACCCAGCCTGATACAGATACCTTAACTACAGTATGTTGAGGAATTTTCCTTTTGGGGTCTCTCCTGAGGAGTTCTTACAGTTTCCTGAGTAGTTATCTTTTAATCTATTTGGAATTGGGTAAAATTTTCTTGCAGCAATTCTTGAATTATTCTCTCTATGGACTCTTTATTTCTTCCTCTTCTGGAGTCTCCATATGATGTAGATTGTTCTTCTTGATTATATTCTACATTGGTTTTAACTTGTTTTTCAGTCTCCTTTGCATTCTTCACTATCTGTTCTTATATTGGAATCGAAAGATGTGTCTTCAAGTTTGCTAAGTGGGGTGTCCATCGCTTGCTTTCCCTTTTCTAATTTTGAGTAATTCTGTTATCATAATGCTTGACTCTTTTGTTTCTATTTGGAGTTTGTAATGTTTGTAGAGACATTTCTAGCTTAGCTATTCTTTCTCTTTTTCTTTCAGACTCTTTATCTGTTTTACAAGTGCAATTATGATTCTTTTTCTGATAATTTCACAGACTTCAATTTCAGGCATTTCTTTTAGGTCTAGGTATTGTTTACTTATTTTGTCTTTCTTTTGTGTGTGTGTGTGTGTGTGTGTGTGTGTGTGTATGGTCTGTTTCCTTGGCATTTTAGTGTAGCTACTAGGGGTGGTAGAGAGGTGGGTTGTGTATGGATTATCAGTTAACTCTAATAAGGTGGTATTGTGGAGGGCAGTAGACACTTTAGATCAAGTATCAGGGAAGAGTGTTAAAATACATTCTAAGGAAGGGGTCAAAGGATGTAAAGGAAAGCATTAGAGGAAGGAGGAAGAAAAGAAAAAAGGAGACAAAGGTTAGATCAAATAGTATTACTAATTGTTAGATTATAAGAAGGTAAAATAGACCATAAGTTTCCTTATTAAAAAAAATTCCTGGGCTGAGCCCCGGTGGTGTAGTGGTTGTGCGCGGGACTGCGGCCCACTGGGATGGAGGTTCAATTCCAGCAGTGGGGCTGGGCCTCCTACTCCCACCACCGGAGAGCAATGATGCCCCCGAAAAAAAAAATTCCTTATTTTGTAAGGATGAAGGAAATGCCAATAATGATCAAAAATAAGAGAAAATGTAAGAATAGGATTAGCTTTCACTTTTAAGATGGTAAGAAGGAAAAAGAAGTGTTTAAGAGAAAAAAGGATAATGCTAAAAGGATAAAGCTAAAATAAAATATTGAAATTAAAGGAGGAAACAAATGAGATAAAAATATTTAAAATAAAATAAATAAAATATTTAAAATACAATCATGACTCCAGTGCTGCCTCTCACTTTGAACTAGACTAGAACATGTACACAGGTGCAGAAAAGAGTTAAGAGCTCATGACACACAGAATCCAAAAACCATAATGGGAACAGCAATACCAGAAGGGTACGGAGAAGCTGAGGGGAGGCATGAGGACTCAGTCATAATGACCAACATATAACCACACACACATTCTTCTAGAGGGATGGACAACAGAAACCGGGGAGGAAGGAAGACAAAGGTCTGAATGAGATATGAAAATACTAACAGGAAAGCCGATGGTGCCTGGCTAGCAAAAGATACAGTGTCTTGAAGACTTGAGAGTACACAGGTGGCCATCTGGCTCGGAGGCAGCGAAGCCCACATGGAGGAAGCATGCCAGCCTGTGTGACCATGAGGTGTCAGAGGGATCGGGCATCAAAGAACTAAAAATTCTATCATTATAAATGAGGAGAGTACAGATTGGGGACCCAAGCCCATCAATAGGTGAAGCAACATCCCCTTACAGATGGGTCGTGGGGAGGAGAAGAGCCAGTCAAGGTGCAGTGTGGCAACAGTGAAATATGCAACTTTCCTCTAGTTCTCACACACTTCCTCCCACCCACTATCATGATCCCAATTCTACCTGACAAATCCAGCTACAGCAGGGGGTGTACACTCGAGCCGGAAACATGGGGAACCCAGGACAGATGACCCCTTCAGGACCTGTGCTGAGAGTGGTGATACCGGGAGCGTGGAGGGAAGGTGGGGTAGAAAGGGGGAACCAATTGCAGGGATCTACATATAATCTCCTTTCTGGGGTACGGCAATAGGGAAGTGGGTGAAGGGACACATCGGACAGTGTACGATATGACAAAATAATGACAACTTGTAAATTATTAAGGGATCATGGGCGAAGGGGATGGGAAGGGAGGGGGAATATGGGGAGCGGATACCAGGGGCCTAAACAGAAGGAGGATGTTTCGAGAATGACGATGGCAACAAATGTGCAAATGTGGTCTGCAGACAACTGATGGATGTATTGTTCGTGATAAGAGCTGCATGAGCCCCCAATAAAATCATTTTTTAAAATGATGGTAATATATGTACAAACTGCTTGATAAAATTGATGTATGGATTGTTATGAGTTCTAAGACTCCCCAACAAAATGATCTTTTAATTAAATATGTGTATATATGTTTAAATATAGATAGAGAAAAAGTAGGACTAGAGTATGAAGCAAACAGCTGTGAATGTCTGGGCTCTGAGTTTCACTCAGGAGCTCTGACTCTGAGGAGGGCCAGAGAGAGACGTTTCCTGAAGCAGGTGTGGGAGCTGTGGGTGGATACTGAGCCTGTGCATGAAGCACAACGTGAGCAGTTATATTCATGGGTTGTAGGTGGGTGATTCCTCCTCGTCAGACACATGGGGTGGCTGGAGGCGGGAATGTGTTTATGGTTTTTGGTATCCTTTGTTATTCTTGACCACCTACAATTTTCCTAAATTCATATTCCGCACATTCCAGGTTGTCATTGGAAGAATTTTGCGGCTGTTTCTCCTTACGTTGACTTGTGCCCCATCTGCAAATTAAGATCCCAAAGGATCCTTAATTTTTCACAGGGTTTACCTCACGCACATCACC
>PVJH01004318.1:0-127114 GCA_004026705.1 Nesogale talazaci
TCCTCATACCTTTTTAACAGGTTAAGAAGAGTGTCACTTTACTGACTGGTGGGATTGATCCTGATTACCAAGGGGAAATTGGACTGATGCTACATAATGGAGATAAAGAAGAATATGTCTGAAATCCATGAGGTTTTCTAGACCATCTCTTACTACTACCATGCCCTGTGATTAAAGTAAATGTTAAACTACAGCCATCCAATCTGGACAGGACTGGTGGTAAAACCTAGACCCCTCCAGAATGAAGGTCTGGGTCACCCCACCAGGCAAAAAACTATAATCAGCAGAGGTGCTTGCTGGGGGCAAAGGAAATATAGAATGTATAGTGGAAGGCAGTATTTCTACTTATCAGTGACGACCATATGATCATTTATAAAAGCGAGGTTTGTGATTGTCAGTGTTTTCTGTTTATATTTGCTTATCGAATCTTTCCTTTGTTCGTGTACAATATAGAGTCAATCTGTCTTCATTTATATATATGATAGACATATGATATTAGTTATAAATGTGATTTCATTGATGTCTGGAAATTATGCATGGTAAAGGAGTTGTGTGCAAATTGCCAAATTGGCAAGGGGTGGACTGTGATAGTTCGGTTTATTGTGCCAACTAGGATTCAATACGAACAAGTGGGTGAAGCATAATCAGGTCACAGCTTGATTGAAGGGTGACCTGATAATTAGCTTTCCAAGGCTTTCCCAGCATGCTGCTGCTGAGTTACTTCTTCGCTTCAACTGTGTGCTGCACTACATGTGGGATAAGCCAACACATGGATCATGTTGCTCCATCAAGATCTGCTTCACCACACTGCTGGTGGATTCTGTAACTGCTGGTGGATAGTGTGGATAAATCACTGGAACTCAAGACTCCATCAGGGCCTGCTTTGTTATGTTCCCGTTTTACTGACTATTGCTGTCCCCACTCTGCAGTCTGCTGCCTGTGGGTTGACTTTACTTGTTTTGCCTAAGCACAGACTCCATTCTCTGCTGCCTTGACCTTGGACTAACAGCCTGTGTGAGTTGAAGGGCCTGCAATATATTAACTGTTACATGAAAGTGAGTTGAATTAAGTCCTGCTGTGGACTACTTAGCCATTATAATCCTTCTCATTATATATACCTCTCTGTGTTAGTCTGGCTGGAGTACAGAAACAAATCCAGAGACACTCATGAGTATAAGAAAGAGCTTTATAAACAAGAACAATTGAATATTGAGAAAACATGCCAACCCAGTCCAGATCGAGTCTCAAAGTTTGATGTTAGCCATATGCCTGATACTAATCTATAAAGTCCTCTTCAGATTCATGAAACACATGCAATGACAGTGAATTCAGGAAGATCATAGGAAATTCTAGTGGTATCAGCACTGGCACTAGCACTGGCAGCAGTCTCTATGTGGCTCCTCCAGCTCAGGACACTAGCATAATTTCATATGTTTGTCAGCTTCAGTGTCGCCCAGGGAGTGAATATGTGTCCTGCCTGCTGCAAGTTATTTATTTCCTTAAAGTCTCTAAATGATGTCATCAAGTGGTGACCTGATTTACAGACTCACCTCTACCCCTTCAGGCTAGTCTCTCAAACTGACAACAAATTATCTATCATCTATCTATCTCTATCTATCTACCTACCTATCTATCATCTATCTATAATCATAAGTGTCCTTGTTTTGTGTTTCTAGAGCATCTTATCTAACACAGTGCTGAAGGAAGGAGTTCAAGCTACTCTAAAATCATTAGGTGAAAACATGGCTCCAGAATTTGGTGGAACATCTATTGAAACATTCAGCAAAGCTGATGAAATATTGAAAGTTTTTATTGGCCTATTCCAGGAAATTTGGAAGACAGCTAATTGATCAACTCATTGGATGAAATTCATATTTACTTATTCCAAAAAGGTGAACCAGTATATTGATCAAATTATAAGATAATATCATTAGTATTACTTGCAAGGGAAAAATCTTCTGAAGGTCCTCTAACAATTTCAGCAATATATTTAATTGAAACTGCTAGGCAGGCATTGAGGGAGGTCATAGCTGATGTCAGATGCATTGATTCTTGGCTGAAAGCAGAGAATACCAGAAAGATGTTTACTTTTTTTTATTGACTATGCCAAGGAATATCTCTTGTGAATCATAACAATCTGTGGATACCCTTGAGAAGAATAGGAAATCCAAACAATTCAGTGTATTCATGCAGCACCAAATGGCATTGATCAAGAGGTAATAGTGGAAGCAGCACAGAGTAAGACAGCATGGCTTAAAATCAGGTGTGTATCCTCTCACCATACTTATTCAATCTGTGTGCTTTTAAAATAATCAGAGATTGGACTATATGAAAAAGAATGAGACATCAGGAGAGAGGAAGGATTATTAACAACCTGAGATACACAAATGACACAATCTTGCCTGCTAAAAGTGAGAAGCATTAAAGCACTAATTGAAGGATTTCAGCTTTCAATGTGGATTATAACTAAATTTAAAGAAGACCCAAATCCCCACAACAGTGTCAATAGGTCACATCATGATAAAGTGGGGTAAAGACATGTTGTTAAGGAGACAAATTATAGGTGATTTTGTAAAATTCTGCTGCACCAACGCTCTTTAGAGTATTAAAATCAACGATATTACTTTGAGGACTAGGGTGTACCTGCCCTAAGTTATGGTATTTTCAACTGACTCATATGCATACTACAATTGGGCATTGAATATGGAAGACAGGGAAGAATTGGTTTGTTTGAATTCTGATGCTGAAAAAGGATATTGAAAGCACTGTGAACTGCCAAGAGGCAAGGATGGTAAAACTTCTCTAGCATATCGAAACCAATACAATAGTTTCAATCTTCATTCAAAAGTGTTTGAGATGTCATCAGGAAAGCTATAAAAATGAAATTTACACATTCTGCCTCATGTCATGTACATTCTCGTTAAAAATAAATGTGTATGGATACGGTTAAAAATGATTAGTTCAATGACTTTCTCATCATTGCTTAAAGAAAAACAATATATAGGAAAAATATAAGGACTCCTGGGTGGTTGGTTGGGAGAGCAGACAAAGGGGCCCTGATATCATGGAGTTCAAGAAGAAAGAACATGCTTTGAAACATTGTAGCAATTGTATAATACTGTTTGATGTGGTTAAACTATGGAATGTTATGATATCTGTTAGAGTTCCCAATAAAATGATTAGTATAAATAATGACCCATTTATTTAAATTATTTCTGTCTGTGCTTGGTAAAATTTGGTTTAGAATTATGTATATGACCCAAGTGTAGTCAAAAAGATTGAGAATATCTCATAGAGAGTCCACTTTGCTTCATAATGCAGAACCGTAAAAAGTCACTCTTTTTTTTTTTTTTTTTGGCATCATTGCCCTCAGGTGGTGGGAGTAGGAGGCCCAGCCTTTGCTCCGTGGAGCTGGAATCGAACCTCCATCCCAGTGGGCCGCAGTCCCGCGCACAACCACTACGCCACCCGGGCTTAGCCAAAAGTCACTCTTTCTACAATCTTTTCTGCATTTTTTTTGCCCTGTATCAATCGTAGAGCCTTGAAATAAAGTAGCTGTAGAATTAACTCAACACCTTACAAAGTAGAGGGAAAAACAGTAATACATTGCTTTTGTTCAGCGGTAATGAGTCACTTTCATCTCACGTTTGTTGTATGCATGACCTTACATACAACAGAAGAAAACAATGTGTTCCTACCCCATCTTCACAATCATTGTTATGCTTGAGGCCACTGATAATTCAGCTCCTTCACAATATTCCTTTTTTTTGAGAACTTTTAACTTTATCCATTATGCTATCCTTTTTCAGTGACTGATGTGTCCTGATAACATGTCCAAAATACATCTTCACCTCTCGAGAACATATTGGTTATACATCTTCCAAGACAGATTTTCTTATTTTTCTGTTACTTTAAAAATTCTTTGCCAACATCATAGTTCAAATACACCTATTATTCTGCAGTCTTTTTTAGTCTTTCTCTAACTATCATATGCATATGAAGCCATGAAAAATACTATTGCTTTAGTCAGGTACAAAAAATGATACCCTTGCTTTTCAACACTTTATAGATGTCTTATGCAGCAAAATTTCCCAAAAGAATACATCCTTTGATGTCTTGACTGTTGTTTCATGAGCATTCATTGTGGATTTTAGCAAAATTAAATCTTTGACATCAGTCTTTCCTTCATTTATCCTGATGTGATACATTGACTCTACTGTGAGAATTGTAGTTTTCTTTGCACTGAGTTGTGATCTACTCAGAATCTTGATCTTCATCAAGTGTTTCAAACCCTCTTTGTTTCCCATAAACAAAATTGTGCCATTTGCATATTGATTGTTGTTAATAAGCCTTTTTCCAAACCTGATGTCATGTTATTCTTCAGGCAATCCAGCTCTCACATTGGCTCAGCCTACAGATTGAATAAGTGCGATAAAAAAAATACAACATTGACATTCACATATCCTCATTTTAAACCATGCCTTATTACCATTTTTGCTTTTGAATGACACCCTTTTGTTCCATGTAAAGGTTCTCAATGAATACAATGAAATGTTCTGTAATTTTCATTTTTCTCAATGTAAGCCATAGCATGCTATGATGCACAGAGTGGAATGCCCTTGCCTAGTCAATAAAACACATGTGAATGTCTTTCTGGTGTCTCCACTTTCAGTCAGATCCATTTGACATCAACAGTAACGTGTCTCATGGTCATATCCTCTGACTAAATTGAATTTCTGGAAGACCACTGTTGATGTACTCCTGAAAACATTGAATGATTGAATAATTTTTTTACTTCCATGTGGTATCAATATTTTTAAATAATATCCACACTATGTTGTGTCATCTTTCTGTGAAATGGATACAAATAGGGACCTCTACCAGTTGGTTGCTTAGACTTTCTAATTTTCTCTCTCAGCATGTAGAAATATTGCAGTTGGTGTTCCTTCTACTCCTGGACCCTTGTTTTGGATTAACCCTTTCAGTGCATTCCTTTAATACCATTGGTCCTCAATTAGATGCTACTTCTTGAAATGGTTGAATGTGGATTATTTCTTTTTGGTACAGTGAATTTGTTTCTTCTTTCCAATATCTTCTTTTTTTAACTTCCAAACTCATTTTACATTTTACTCATTGATTGATAGATTTCATTTATTCCCTCAACCTTTCCATCGTCTTTTAATGCTTCCTGCATTTTTCACTATATTGCCCACAGAATTCGTCAATATTAAACTCAAGTCCTGCACATTTTCTTCAGTTATGAACAATTTGAGATATCCTGATTGTGTTCTTTTTGTGTTTTTTCTAAATCTATGTTGGAACATTTAATTATAATACTTTAATTTGTTTTATTAAGCTGTGTTTTAAATTTTCTGTTTATCTCTTTTACTTAATCATGCATTACATTTGATTTATCTACTCTTCATTAAATAGCAAGTATGAGAGTCTCATCTGACATCTATTTTGTTCTTTTCTGACTTTCCTCTTTTTTAATGCTATTTTGCATATTTTAAATATTCTAGACATCATCCCATGCCAGGTCTTCTGTCAGTGTTGAGTGTGTCAAATCTACTCATGAGATGTTCCAGAAATTAAGGTGTGCTATACACAGGGTCATATCTTACTTCTTTTTTTATTTTTTTATTATTTTTTTAAGGCATCACTGGCCTGGTGGTGGGAGTAGGAGGCCCAGTCTTTGCTCCTGTGAGCGGGATTTGAACCTCCATTCCAGTGGGCCGCAGTCCCGCACACAACCACTACGCCACCGGGGCTCAGCCATATCTTACTTCTTGTGAACACATTTTAATGTTTCAATTTCAACCTGAATTTAAATATAAATAATTTATAATTGTTCCAGTTATATTCTGGTTTCATTTGAACTGCTGATATTGAACTTCTTCATAATCTATCCCCATATTGTTGCAGTTATTGTCAATTGTTGTGCTTCAGAATTGTTTGAACCCATAGCAATCCTAGGTACAACAGAATGCAACACTGCCAAGTCCTGTGCTTTCCTTCAGCTGTTCTTATGTTAGAGCCAATCGAAGCAGGCATTGTATCAATCCATCTTCATGATGTTTTCCTCTCATTCACTGACCATTTACTTTACCAAGCATAATGTCCTTCCCCCAGGGACTGCTCTCTCCTACAAATAGTTCCAATTACTTGAGATGAATGCTCGTTAACCTTGGCTCTACTTCTGTCTGTACTTCCTCCAAACATTGCTAAATCACTGGCAGTTTTAATATTCACCACCAGACACACAATTCAAACACATAGATTCTTCTTTGATTTTTCTGTGTAATGTCCATCTGTCCTATTACTTGTGACAATTGAAAAACTATGTCAATACCTTAGTCTTGCAAGTAATATCTTTGTTTGTCAACACTTGAAAGAGATTTACCCTATGCGATATATCCTTCAATCTCTTGACTGGTGCTTCCATCAGCATTGTTTGTAGAGCCAAACAAGATGATATCCCTGAAAATTCCAATATTTTCTTTATCATGATTTTACCTACTGGTTCAGCTGTGAAGATTTGGGTTTTCTTCAAATTGAGTTGTAATACATACTAAAGGCTTTGATCTTGGATCTTCATCAGCAAGTGCTTCAAGTTCATCTCACTTTAAGCAAGGAAGGTATGTCATGTGCATATCACAGGTTGTTAATAAACGTTTTACCAATACTGATGCCATGTTCTTCTTCATACAACACAGGCTCTGATGGTTTTCTCAATATGTAGATTAAATAAATGTGGGGAGAGGCTATACTCTTGATGCTCATCTTTCCTGATTTTAAGTGATGTAGTATGTCATTGTTCTATTCACACAATTGCCTTTTAATCCATGTACAGGTCTCACATGAGCACTCTTTGGTATCCTGGAATTCTCATTTTCTCAGTACCATTCATAGTTTGCTTACACACTTGAATATTTTAGGAAGTCCATAATACATAAGTAAACATTTTTCTAGTAATCTCAGCTTTCCGTCAAAAGTCATCTGACATCAGCATTGATATCTCTAGTCCCATGACCTTTTCTTAATCTCACCTATATATCTGGCAGCTCCCTGTTAATGAACTGCTCCAACTATTGTTGGATGATACAAGAATTATCAAAAGAATACGGAAAGGATATACATAGTCACTGTACCAAAAGAATGTCAACATTCTCAAAATTCTACCTGCATGCTATATTAATGATAGTGTTCCATTCCTTGAACATTCTGTTGGATCACTGACTTTTGGAATGGAAACAAATATAAATGTCTTGCAGTCAATTAATCAAATAACTATCTTTCAAATTTCCTGTCATTGACAAATAAGTGTTTCATTAGCTTCTTGAAGCATTTCAATAGGTATTCCATCAACTCCTGGAGACTTTTTTTGGCTAATGCTTTCAGTGTAACTTCTTTCCTTCAATTCAACTGCCACCTTCTGAAAGGGTTGAATGTTGACATGCTCTTTTTGGTACACCGACTAGGTGTATTCTTTCCATATTCTTGTGAGACTTCTTGCATCATTCAAAAATTTCCCCATAGAATCTTTCAATATTGGAACTCAAGGTTTATTTTTTTTCTTGATGTCTTTCAGTTTAAGGTATGTTGATCATTTTCTTCCTTTTTGTTTTTTAACTCTACATTTTTGCCCATTGCATCATGATATTTTAACTTGAAGTTTTCTATTTAGCGTCTTTATATTTGTTTCAGCTACTCTAAGATCAAGAGAAAATTTCAGAATCTCTTCTGATATCCACTTTAATCTTTTTCTTTTTCCTGTCTTTCTAATGAACTTTTTGCTTTCTTCATGAATGATGTTCCTCACATAGCTTATCAGGTCTTCTGTCATTAGTGTTCATTGCTTCAAATCTGTTTTTGAGATGTTCTTGAAATCCAAGTGTGATAAACTCAAGGTCATATTTTTGCTTTCATGGGCATATTTTGATTTTCTTCAGCTTCAATAGGAGCAATTGGTGGTCTGATCCATAACTATCTCCTGGCCTTTTTTAGTTGCTGATCTTGAGCTTCTTCATCACCTCTTCCTTCAGTGGTAGTTATTTTGATTTCTGTGTATTCTATCTGGATAAATCCATGTCGATATTTGCCTTTTGTATTGTTGAAAATGTAATTGCAATGAAGAAGTTGTTAGGCTTGCAAGATTCTATCATGGGATCTCCAGCTTTGTTTCCATCACCAAGGCTATATTTTCCAGCCACTTTTCTTTCCTCTTTGTTTACATATTTTGCATTCCCATTGCCAATAATTATAGATGCAGCTTGATTGCGTGTTTAATCAATTTCTGACTGAAGACTTTGGTAGATTATTTCATCATGCGTTTTCTTTTGCTTCAAGAATTGAATTTAGTATCTGATTCTACTTTGTTTATATTGACTTTTTCTGTTTAGCATTGATATGATTACTATAAATGTTTGTTGAAAAGTATGGAAGTAGAGAGCTTGTAAGTCCCCTTGCCTAAAGACATTAATTGATCTTTAGATGGGTTTAGGACACACTTAGAAGGAAACTTTCAAAGAGATTAGTACTTTGGAGTACTCAGAACATTTGAAGGTGAAGATATATCCCTAGCGGCTGTTGATAGAGTGGAGAAATAAACAAGGAACTCTTTGGATTTGGGATTTGAACTCTAGTGGTCTTTGAAACTGGAAAAAATCTGGAACCATGACAAAAACTCCTCACTAGGATTGAATGTTAAAGAGAGCCTGTGGGCAGGCTGAAATGCTTGCTAGGTGGCCTGGATCCATTGGTTGAGTGGAAGTGGGAGAAATGCACTAATAAAGAGATGGTTTGAACCTGGCCACTGACACTTGTGATCTGGTTAAAAGAAAAAGAGGAAAATACAAGAAGAGGTTGACTGGTCTGAAGCTCTTGACATAGCAGCAGGGGGCTAGACATGTTAAGTATTTGTGATGAGCCTATGATCTAAAGACGAAGTGACCAATGGGCACCCTGGGGAGGCTAAGTGAGGCAGCCCACATTAACTTGACCAGAACCCAATGAAATGAAGAGAAGTAATTTGAGTCTGTGAAATGGTGCATGCTGCCACAGACTTTATGGATAGCCTATTCTGATTTGACTTTCCTTATGGATATGAACTCAAAGGTTACAATTGTAATGAGGATTCTTCACATCAAAGAATATGATTGTCTCCTCAGAGCACTAGGTTGTTGCAAGGGGCACTATAGAAATTGGATACCCAAAATTGGGGGTATAAAGGCATGAAGTAGTTGTTTTGCAAACTTTTATAGGAAGGGGAATATATTCATAGGATTAAGGAGTAGGTGTGACTTAACAGCAATTGCTAGGCCCAGGATATTTTTATTTGTTTATTTATAAAATGTTATGTTTAAGTTAGAATGTCTCATTTTGTAATTGTATGCATTTTAGCTTTATCCTATTAGGTACACATATGATTTTATTATTGTTTGTTTGAAAATCACACATATGGCTAAAGAATTCTATACAGGAGCCAAGTTTGCAAGGGGTGGATTGTGATAGTTAAGGTTTATTGTGCCAATCTGGTTGATTAACACATGTGAGATTAATTGAAGGAGAGAGAAATATTTGGCTAGGTGAGCCTCGCCTGTCTTGTCTCTTGTTCTCTGATGGTTGGACCAGTATGTGTCTGCCTTAGCTAGTTCTCTGCCTCTACTGGCAAAGCTCACTTCCTATGAGATACCCCTAAGTAGAAGCCACATGGACCTACCCTGATGCAGCCCTGAGTGCTAGAGAAGCCATCCGGAGACCCCTGCCAGGGCTAAGATGCTTACCTACTTACTGATTCAACTTTCCAGCTGCATTTGGCACCATTATGAATGTTTTCTGAGATTGAGTAGGACTTTATCGATTGGTGTCAGACATAAGGGCTAATGTTGGACTAATGGGCTTGGACCATACTGGGTTGGGGTGCTTTCTTAATGTACACTTATCCTTTATATAAAATACTCTCTTATAAAATATGGCTGTCTATGAATTTTGTTTCTGTAATCTACCCAGTCTAACTCAGTGGTTGGTGCATATATTTGAATGATAGTTATACTCTTGTAAAGACTTAGTCTTAGAAAACTACAGGGTCAGTTCTACAATGTCATATAGAGCTACTGTGGGTCAACATGAACTCTATTACTCTATTGATTGGATCTTCTTCAATGCAGTGAGATATAATCCTAGTACGGACAGCTTAGAATTTCAAATCAATCTTGAAATGTCTTTTGACAATGAATGCAAAACCCATTCCTCTTGATTGTTTCATTCCCAGTAGAGTACATCATGGTATTTTTGCATTCTTGTGGCCAATACCAGTCCATTTCAGCTCACTGCTGCTTGAATTGCTAATTTTATGTATTTTGTTTCATTTACTGTGACTTCCAATTTTCCTAGATTCATACACTTTATATTTTATATAATTCCAAATCCATTACTTGTCAGTTAGGCATAATGTGGCTTATGTGTTTCTATGACGTTGTGAGCTATATCACAATGCCAACAGGATTTTCAAATGCCAACAGGGTAACTCAACGTGAAAAGGTTTTGATGGAGGTTCCAGGGTAAGAAGAGACAAAAAATGATTCAGCTGCTTACTTCAATGAAGTAGATGCTGGAAATCTTATGCATAGCTTCAACAGATTCATGAATGGAGGCAGGGCATTATCAGACATAGTGGACAATGAGGGACCCCTGAGGTCAGAATAAACTCAAAATGTGATTGACAAGGAAGTACCTTTTGCAAGTAGTACTGTGGATGGAGTAAAGACTATGGGGGTAAAGTTTTTGAAAGTTTTGAGATTTTCATTTGCTAATATTTCATTTGCTAATCATAATAATTTTATGATTGAAATGTAGGGGTGGAGTGGAGTCTAGCCATTAATCTGGAGATAGCCATTGAGTAGCCAATGAGGCCTCTACGTGGGCATGGCTTTCTTCTGAGACTTCTGGGAAATCTCGTGATATTTCCCTTGTGAAGATGAGAAGCTATCTTCCGCAGTTGTTGGGAGTTAGTTTCAGAGATGATTAATCATGGACTAGACAAGATGGCAGCATCTGAGAAGCTTGAGGAGCTGGCAGAGAGATCAAACAGCTTTGCCCTGATGGAGCCAGACCTCTGAAGCTGGGGCAGCCAGATGGAGACCTCTGCCAGTGATGAGTTGCTTCTGCTGTTGATGGACCCTGTGCCCTGGAGGCAAGGTGCCCTGCCAGCACCGGAATTCTGCACCCACTGACCTGTGACTTCCTGAGTCAGAAGAAGACTTATAGACTGATTTCAGGCATATGGGTTAATATTGAACTTAGGACTTTGAACTAGACTGGGCTGGGATGCTTTCTCCATGTCCCATTCCTTTTGTATATAAACCCTTTCCTTATATCAATATGTGTGTCTTTGAAATTTGTTCCTCTAGTCTACCCAGACTAACACACTCTCAAAAGGAGAAAGAATAGCTGCAACCCTCTAAAAATAATCAGAATTTGAAATGTATACAGTATGAACCTGGGAAAGTTGGAAGAGTTCAAAAATGGAATGGAATGCATACAGTCCCATATGGGAGGTGTTAGTGAGCTGAAAGGAACTGGTATTGACCATTTTGAATAAGAAAATCATATTGTTTAATATGCCCAAAATGACACAATTCAGAGGATTGGCATTACTTCAGAGGACAGCTCCGAAACTTTAGCTCTGGGAGAAGGGCAAGACTGCTAAGAGCACACAGGAACAAATGAAGAAGGGAGGAAAGAAAGAGGAACACATCCTGGCTCACCAAACCCTGAGGACAATAATTCTGCTCAGAGCAGTCAATGCAGAGAAAGGACCATGGGACCAGCCCCACCAGAAGATACACTGTTCCTCACTGATCCACAGCCCTATGAGGGACAATACCCGAGACACAGTGCGAGAATTGTGCCCTATCTGACCTCACTATCTCAGGGCAAAATACTCAGGGTGTGCAAAATACTCAGGGTGTGCAACAGCGCAGTAATGTAGTCCCCGAGGAATACCAAAAAACAGCCTTGGGGTCCAGGATGTGGCACCTCAATATGCTCAAATGGAAAATACTTGAAAAGATCAACAAATAGATCTGAAACTATTTATAGGTTTTCTTCTTTTTTGTGTGTGTGGTCTTCTTTTGTTCTGTCTTGATTTTGTGCTAATTATTGTCTCTGAATGTCTATCTTGATAAGATAGGCAAAATAAACAACATGGAGGACAAAACAATGGGACCAATAGTTCCAGGTGGTGGGGCAGGGAGACATGAGAGAAGGGGAGACAGACTAAAGAAGGAGACTCTCAACAAATCCAGGAACAAGGGAACAACAAGTGACTTAGAATTGATGGCAAGGAGGGCCTAGGATATCTGGGGTGGGGGGTGGGGGGTTTGATTAAGAGCAAAGTCACTGAGAGAAACCCTTAATGAAGGCTGAATATGTTAGTGGGACAAGAGGAAAGAATTATGAGGCAAAAGACATTTACAGAGGTCTAAATATAGGCATATACATATGTAAGTATATTTATATAAAATGATAGGGAAATAGATCTATTTACATATATTTATATGTTAAGGATCAAGGTAGCAGACAGACATTGGGCCTCCACTCAAGTACTTCCTCAATACAAGAACATTTTTTTCCTAATAACCTGGCATTCTGTGATGCTCACTTTCCTTACACAATCATTGAAGATGGAGGTATAAGCAAATGTGGTGAAGAAAGCTGATGGTGTCAAGCTATCAAAAGATATAGTGTCTGAGGTTTTAAAAACTTGAAGTTAAGCAAGAGGCCATCTATCTGAGAAGCAACAAAGCCTACATGGATGAAACAAACCAGCCTATGTGATCATGAGGTGTCAATGGGATCAGGTATCAGGCATCAAAGAGTCAAAAGGAAAAATCATATAGATGTGACTTAGAAGAAGGGTGGAGTGGATATCCAAAGCCCATCTGTAGGCAAGTGGAAATTCCCTTATAGAAAGGTCACAAGGAAGAGAAGAATCAGTCAGGCTACAGTATAGCACTGATGAAAAATACAACTTTCTTCTAGTTCTTTAAAGCTTCTTCCCCTCAATATCATCACCCCAAGTCTGTTTTACACATCTGACTAGACCTGATGATGAACACTGATACAGAGAAGAATTCACAACACAGGGACTCCAGGACACATAAACTCCTCAAGACCAAAAATAAGAGTATTAATACCAGGAAGATAAGGGGAATGTGAGGGGGAGAAAGGTAGAATTGATCACAAAGATATACATATCTTTGGGATGGACAACAGAAAAGTGGGTGAAGGGAGACAGTGGTGAGTATAAGACCTGAAAAAAATTGCAAATTTTCAAGGGCTCATGAGGGAGGGAGAGGAGAGGGCAAAAATGACCTGATATCAAGAGCTCAAGTAGAAAGAGAATGTTTTGAAAATGATGATGGCAAATATGTGTCAATCTTACTCATACCTTAAGTTTTGTATAAAGCAGAAGAAAATTTGGGCAAGTCCTCAAGAACCAAAATAACAATCTTGAATCTACCCCACCTGAGATTTGACACGTGGCGAACGAGTTGTGAGAAAACATGAAGAACATCACTCTTGAAGAAAACTTTTAATCACAGAGCAGCTAGAAGATTTCCAAGGGCAACTCAGAAGGAAAAAGTAAAATATTATCACGAAATGTGAAAAAAGGAAGAGTATAGTCAGCATATCTTAAACTGATGGAGCTCAAGGAAAAAAAAATCAAGCCTTGAATTCCCATATTGAAAGATCCTAAAGGCAAATTATTGAAAGACACAGGAAGCCTCAAAAGAATACACATAGTTATTGTACCTAAAGGAACTAATCAACATTCCACCCTTTTAGAAGGAAGCAATTGGGCTGAAGAAAGAAGTTTAAGTCACACTGAACATGTTAACCAGAAGCAAGGATCCAAAAATTGGTAGAATATCTATTAAAATATGTTAGCAAGCTGATGAAGCACTGGAAGACATTACTTGTGAACTGCAAAAAAATTGGAAAACAGCTACTTGTCCAAATGACTGGAAGACATTTATATTTGTATCCATCCCAAAGATAGGTGACCTAACAGTCTGCTCAAGGTATAGAACACTCTCACTGTTATAATAAGCAAGTAGAATTTTGGTGAATATTATCCAACTTGGAACATTACAATGACAGAGCGCTCCCAGAAGTTTAGACAAGTTTTTCCATAACATGATAGGGAACAAAGAAGTAATTGTTGATGTTCACAGGATCCTGGCTGAAAGCAGAGAATACCTGAATGATGTTTACTTATGTTTTATTGGCTATGCTAATGAATTTGGCTGTGTGGATAAGAAGCTATACTGTAGGTGTTTATGGGAGTACAAAGTCTTATCTTTCTCTTGAGAAACAGCTGTTGGCATCAATCTGCTTACCTTGCAGTTAGCAGTCCCCTGAGGAACCTGCCACATCACCAGGGACGGTGGCAAAAAAGAAGAAAAAGTGGACTGACAGAGTTGCTGCAAAAACCGGCTCCATCCTCACATCAACTAAGAGGATGGGGCAGGACTGGACCATGTTCTGCAAGGGTCACTGTAAACCACAACAAACTCAATGGCATCTCATCACAACTAGCAATATAAAGGGAAACAACAGTTCAATCTGCAAACTCAGAAGCCTTTGGATGAAGGTGGGCACACACACACACACACACACAACAACAACAACAACACAGCTCAGTGGTAACCCATTCTCTGCATCTTTCTCTTATTCTAAAAAGTATAGTATGTTAGACATGGTTCTCTAGAGAAACAAAACCAGGACACTAATAATTATATATATTTATTTATGTAAATAGATAACTAACACAGGAAATAAATAATTAATCTCTAAAACAGTAGGAATGGCTTGGTGTAACTTACTTGCGTGAGACAGCTAATACACTGGAAGTCTTTTGAGTCTTGAAGGCCACTGAGCAGTCCTCTGTAGAGCAATTCAGACTACCCAGCCACAGGCAGAAAACAGCAAGGCAGGTCACCAACAGCCAGATGACAGGGTCTGACAGTCCCCAGCTCAAGAGATGTTTATTCCAGTAGCATGGCAAAGCAGGGCTTGAAGGAACCTCAATTTACAGTGACACAGTCCATGGATTAGTTATCCCATGTGTAGTGTAGCTTGCAAATGGAGGCACAGAACAAGCAAGGCAACCGGTTGTATACTGGTCTGACGATCCAAGAGCAAGAGAGAGAAAGGCGAGGGTCATGGAGTGATTTATATCTCTGCCTTTCAATTAATCTCACATGTGTTCATTGGCCATGTTGGTCACAGCAAACCCACCTATCTTCATTGGCCATGTGGGCACAACAAACCTATCTATTACATATAATTTGTAGAATTTTTCAAGCAAGAGGAAAAGTGAAATATCTAGATCTTTATGAGAAACGTATAGACAGATTTCCTTCAACCTATTGTTACTAGCTTTCATTTCAGCCCTGGCTCAGAGATTGACAAACTGTTCTGACTTACATGGTTTTCCTTGGCTACTTTTTGGAAATGAACCACCAGGCTTTGCTTCCTACTGTACTTTATTCTGGGCAACTCCACAGAAACCTGCTCAGCATCACCGCAGTGCACAAGCACCTGTTGACAGGTGAGTGGTGGCTATGTTTGAGGAGCGTTGGCAGGGAATCAATTTGGGGTTTCCAGCATGACAAGTAAGAATTTCACCATTTAAATGCCACATTTATTATCCCTGCTACAGGCTAATCTTCTGAAAGAAAAAAACCTCAAAGAACATACTATAGCATCCAGTTATACCAATCAATACTCATACAATATTTAAATAGTGGACTTAGGTTACAAAATATAAACTCTCAATTCCTTATCACACTGGATAAAGTATTGAGAGGGCAAGGATCTAACTTGCCATTGCACAGAGTTTTATCCCCTGCCTTTGCTTATGACCTGGGAAGGCTGACACTTCGTCATGCAGCTTAGACGTGTCAAAGTCAGGAGGCAGCAATATGTCGAGTCAGGTGTTGGACCTTGAAAGGCTCATTCATGTTACTTCCAAACTACCTGGACACTAGAATCAAAGACAGTCCTGGATGGCCTCTGTGAATTTCTCTAAAAATGATGTATCGGTATGTACTATCACCTTTGGTGGACAGTGGTATTAGTCAATATTTCTTCTTAACTACTTCCTGAGGCATACCTTTCTAGTACAGACTGCCCAAAGTGGGGCCTATGAGGATCTGGTGATAACAGAAACTTGATCAGAGCCTATAACCCAGCTTACAGTTACTTCACCAGTTACTGAACTAAAAATAAAAATAAATGTTTTCATCAAAAGATAGACAGCCTACTTTGCTTAAATTATATTTTCATTGCAAAGTGGAGCAATAATAATAATACCAACCTTTTAAAGTTGTAATAAGGTTGGGTGATATATATATATAATATTTAAAAGTAAATTCCAAATATTTTGATATTATTATTAGGAATGATTACACAGAATATTTGTCACTTAAATAGGAATAAATCTAAAGTAATACCACATATTAGTGAAATTACAAAAATTTTGCAACATTGCCAGATACTATAGGAGTGGAGATTCCCATTAGTGCCATAATCACCTATCCAATTTGGCTGGATTAATTATGGAGAACAAAAATGACTTATGAGATGCTTAAGTAAATGAAGATTCTTCATGGTAATCTTTGTGCAAGATGTGGTCTTCTCATTGGAAGAAAGAGATGGGACATCTCTTCATTTGGCAAATACTCATGTCATCCATCCCTCCAAACCAGAAATAACAAAGGCTCTTTCTTCTTTATGTGGCAGAGACAGCAGTTCATTCTGACTCATTTATCCAAGCTCACTGTCATACAGTCCGCAGTGCTGATGCCTCAAAGCAAGCCTAGGGAACAGGGGAGAACTGTCCCTGAGTGTTTCCAAGGCTGTGGCTCTCACTGAAAGTAGAAATCCCAGTCTTTCTTCCATGAAGTGACTACTGGTTTTGAACTTCATCACCACTACATCACCAAAGCTCTTCTTTTACCTAAAGATATTAATTCCACCAGTCTTCACCCTATATCACTCTGTAGGAACAGGTAACTAACTACCTCATCAGTTCAGGAAATCATACTGACCACTTCCTACCTGACATCACATCTGTGGAAAACATAACAATAGCCCCTATTACCTTGATAAAGCAACATTGGAAATAAATTACAGAGTCTTATAAAATCACAGAGACCTTCTATCTCTATAAGGTGTCTTATGATCTTATGGTCTAAGATGTTTGCCCTCTAACATGCGGAAAAATAGAGTAAGAGTACAATCTTTGTTGGATCTTTGTAGAATTGGAAGAGACATATATTTATCAGTTATAAAAAATATATAATGGAGGGCTGAGGCCCGGTGGCGTAAGTGGTTGAGTAGCCCACGGGCTTGGAGGTTCAAATCCAGCAGCGGCTCTCAGGAGCAACACCGAGTAGCGTCCATGACCACCAGAGGCAGTGATGCCCCCCCAACTCATATCTATATACATATACATATATATACACATATATATAATGAATTTCTGAAAATTGCTTTGACCCAAAGAACAAGAATACATTTGGTACAGTTGCAATGTAAGTTATCATATTACATTGAAATGTTCAAGACAACATATTCAATGGATAATGAATTGACATTGGATTAAGAGAATACCAATGGATATCCTGATGATTTGGGAGCAAAATGATGCCCTTTTTCTGTAAACAGTAGCCTTTTACTAATAGACCCTAGCAAATGGTGAACAAGCAAATCTAAAGTCAGGTGACTGTGAGGTCATAACAACCAACATATTTGTTATTCAATGAATTATGCCAGCATTTGGGCTGGATCCTTGTTCCAGCATGTTTAGTAATCCACACATCACTTGGAATAGTGGTATTCTGATTCATTCCAGATTAACGGTAAGTGGTTCCACCCTGAAACGACATCCTTAATATCTGCCTTTTGGATTCTCTGGGAAGCAGACATTGTGGGTAATGGTTAGAACTGCCAAACCGTGGGAGGAGATCATGACCAGGATGCAGCTCTGATGAACTCCTGCCATTCCAATGATGATCCTATCAGAGAGACTCAGAATTGGGAAGAAATGATAAGACCTTTGTGCCACAACCTTGCTCAATCATTGCTAGGGTCATTTGCATTCCAGAATTGATGTTGACTTAGAAGCTGATAACTTACCATATTACTAATAAATGAGTTCTTTACTGATAAAAGGCCTAAAGGACTCATCATATACTTTGTATGTTGCCATACTATGTTTAAGACTAATTCAGATAGTCAGTTTGAATTTTAACCATTACAAGATGTAGCATAGTTTTCAAAATCCTTGATATTGAAGGAAGAAGTCCAATTTGCATTGAAGATAGTAGTGAAAAGTCAAAAGACTCCAAAAGTTGATGGAATACCAAGTGAAATGTTCCCATATAGAGATGAGCTCCTGCAAGCCCTCCTACATCTAGGCCAAGAATATAGAACCAGTTCAAATGGACAGCATCTAGCAATGCCAGTGAAATCAAGTAGAAAGAGAAGCTTGCATTAAATAAAAAGTACAATCTTTCTTTAAAAATATCATCTTTAACTATTAGAGAGAATGCTTAATCCTGTAGACAAAATTTGTTGTTGAGTCTGTTGATTGATTTTTATTAATATCCAATCTTTTCTAACAATGTTTTCATATCAAAATAAAATATGTGATAACCTCTGCTGCTGTGATGCTAACCCCAAACGCTATAGAATTAAAAACTGATTCAACTACAAAGCAGTGATTCAGTTCATTCTAATGATAATGTTTCAGGTCTTGTCATGCCTTTAAGTTTGCATTGGCTTGATGCACTGTAAAGGGTTGTATTATTCTATTTGAATTTTAGTATGAACATGTATCAATAAAAATTACAAATTTTAATAACATAAATAAGATTAACTAAAACAAATTTTTAATTTTTTTCAGTCTTCATCTTTTCATATTTTGATATTGTGATTAAAATCATGTACAATTATTTTATCTTGATTTTGAAAGATTTAACACTATCTAAAAGAATTTTCAAAGATAATTTTAACATTATCATTAAAGTACTTTTAAGTATTATTGCTTTTAAGTGAAATATTATAATTTGTGAAAAATGGGTGGAATGTGCTCTAAATAAAATTGTTAAAATGAAACTAGCATAAGTATATCATATGAAAAAAATGATGGGAGATTGGCATTGAGGGATAGAGGAAGTTCAAAAAAGACACATAAAAATAATACAAGTGTGTTTTTCCCTAAAAAATGAATTGAAAATACAGAACTACAAATAACTTATAATGTGATTCTTCCTTGTGAGACATTAGTAATCTCATTGACCTTTCATCCTGAAAGCAAAAACAGAATACCTTATCACAATCTAGGATGTTGGCTTATTTTTAGGTATACAGGACAAGAACTAAACTTTAATAAAAATCAAACAACAAAGAGATGAAAGTGGGAACCTACCTTTCAGAAATTCCTTTGCGGTTATGTCCTGACTTCCTTCTACATTAAGAATTCCCACAGAAATCAATAGAAGATTAAAATAAATATCAATGGCAGGATATAGTCCAAATTATGAATGAAAACCTTACACTTGAAAAGGTTAATTGTTTTTCAGAACTATTGAATTGCAGCAGCAGTATTTTCATGAGAGAAAACAACATTTTGGCTGTAGAAAAATAAATGCATGATATTTTATATATCAAGGCATTTTCTGTGGATTCTGTAGCCTTAGTTTTAAGGCTTAGTTTTAAGGTTATGCCATTTTGAAGGTAAGTTTCTAGATTAAGGATTGAGATTTTTCATTAGTGGGTCTACTTTCCACTCTGGCTTTTACTGGAAAAACAATAATTAAAATAAGATGACTGTATCTCTCAAACTCCTTGTTTAGTTGCATTATTCAAAAAATGCTATTCTAAGAAATAAAAGATAATAATAGAGCAGAGGAGGCAAATCTAAAATAAGATTGAGCAATAAGGGGAAACTAAGATCCTTTGTTCATAAAATGTGACAATTGGTAGAAATATACACAGTGTTTAAGCTGACAAGATTGTCATCTAGAAAACCTACATAGATGTGAGGTGTTTATTTACAAATATTTTGCTTATACTATTAAACTTTGCTACTATACTGCATGCTTGAGGGAATAGCATAAAACTTATGTCCTATTTCCTCCCACAAAAGTGGGGAGGAGAATCCCATGGCTCCTCAAGCATCACACCCATGAAAGAGAGGTCATATGTGGAAGGATTGTCATCCTGCTTCAGAGGAGACTCACTCTTTAATAACTAGTGCATGATAGAAGCAACCAATCCGTAAATCAATCTTCCTCACATTATTCCCAAGTACCAGCACAGTCATCTCATAGGAATTGTCAGAACTATGGATAGAAGAGTGATGCCAAATGATTTTACCACCACAAATACTGAAATGTTTCACAACCAAATTCAACCTTGGCCATGCTGGTCTATTTGATTCATTTCCCACCCCCTCCTTTTGAGAAATGAAGGTAATGATGTTTTTCTGTGAAAGGCGGATATGATTCTAACAGTTAAAAACATAAAGCATATATTTCTAATGTGACTCAGAATTTAGACAACTGAACGCACCATTTAAATAGTCTGAGATTACAGGATCGACTGTTCCAAGCATGTCCTCTCCTTTCCTCATCATTTCAATGAAGAGGTTGACAATATTAACTGAAAGACTGAAGATCTGAGTCCACCCAAAAGTATTTTGGGAAGCTACTCAAACAAATACATATTGAAAACCTTATGAGATGCCATTATACTCTGTTACAGATGTGATTCTATCACTTGAAATGGACTCCGTGGCAATCGGTAAGACTAGATAAGTTCATAGTTCTAGGAATTACACATGTTTGAGGCTGGTCAAGAAATAAAAATGAGTGACAAAGATGTTGCTACATATCTTCAAGTCCAGTCCAGTCTCCTACGCCCAACAGAACATTTCTCATGAGCACAATGAAGGGCCCTGGTATATGCTGCTTTTAGTGGAGATACAGTTGACAGCAGCAATCGTGCGCTTTGTTCCACATCCTGCACCATACTCCAAATTGTTCCTAGCCTTGATCCCATTGTTTGCAGCCACTGTGCCAATTCTCTTTGAGGGTCTTCCTCATTTCTGCTGACCTTCTACTTCACCAAACCTGATGTCTTTCTCCAGGAATGGGTGTCTTCTGACAACATATCCAAAGTAGAAGACAAAGTCTTAGCATCGTTGCCTCCTATGAGCACTCTGATCCTACTTCCTCCAAGGGATACTGGTTTATCCTTTCAGAAATGCATAGTGTTTTCAATATTCTTCCCTAGGGCCACAATTCAAGTACAGGTGATAGTAATAAATATCTCTTATGAAAAAAATACTAAGTATTTTCCTAAAGTTTTCTCAACTTATATCTGCCATTTGAATTAGCTAGTTCTATGGAAAGTCTTATGCACACAATGGAAACAATGTCAGATGCTAAAGGCCTAAGGAGTAGAAGCAGTGTTTTCTGGCATAGTACCTGGTGATGGGTTATTGGGTTTAGAATAAAGTGACCAGATTTTAAGGGGGATACCATTGACCAGGAGGAGGGGAGTTCTTGATTAAAAATTTGGTGTATATGGAATGACAATTTTCATAGAATGCAAAAATAGTATTGTAATATATTTATTTTAATTTAAAAACACCACAGGACATTGTTAAACTGTTAAAAAGCAGGATGCCTGCTCACTTTAGTTTAGAAGCACTCATTGTGTGAGTGATGAAGACCTGCTAGACCAGGGTAACATGAACGGAGCAAAGCTTGTAGGAGTGCAGCCTTTGGGATCTGCATTTGCTGATGGAGCACAGCTCAAGGTGAGAAAACATAGCTACCCGTTTTATAAATAATTGGTATTTGGAATGTACAAAGTAAGAAAATATGGAAATAAGATGTCAGTGATAGAAATGAAGCTGGAAGTCTGAAGATAGAATTTAGCAAAACCAACAACTTGTTCATTGCAAATACCTTTTTTAACAGCACAAACAGTAAAGTCCAATATGCACAGACTTCTCCAGACGCTCTACACAGAAATAATCCAGTTTCTCTGATGATTAGGTCATACCGAGTAAATAAGCATGGTCAAAGGGTCCGATCCTGTCACACACCTTTCCTGATTTAAACCACCCAGCATTCTTGTTTTCTGTTTGCACAAGTGGTTCTTAATCCATGAATAAGTTTCTCGTGAGCACAAGAAAGTGCTCTGGAATTTCCGTTCTTCTCAAGGTTATCCACAGTTCATTAGGAGCCAAACAGTCAAATGGTTTAGGATAGCCATTGAATAAAAAGGAAACATCTTTGTGGTATTGGCTACTTTTACATTACATTCCAAGATACATTTGACGTCAGCAATAGTGTGCTTTGTTCCACATCCTCTTCGGAATCTGGCCTGCATCTCTGGCAACTCCCTGTACATGAACTGTCGCAAGCAACGTTGTGAGGATCTTCAGCCAAGTGTGACTAGCATGTTGTATGGGATCAGTCAGACTGTTTTATAGCTTGAGCATTCTACGGAGTCAATCTTCTCCGGAATGGGTACAGATATGGATATCTTCCAGTCAGTTGGCCAAATAGCTTTCTCCCAAGTTTCTTGGCATAGATGAATGAGTGCTTCTAATGCTTCATCAGCACATTGAAACATCCCAATGATTATTTTTTGCTAATGCTTTCAGGGCATCTTGCACTTCTCCCTTCAGCACCTTTGGTTCTCGCTCATATGTTACCTCCTGAAATAGTGGAATGTCAACAGATTCTTTTTGGTACAGCAACTCTGTGTATTCTTTCCACCTTCATTTCATGATTTCAGCATCATTCAATAGTTTGCCCATCGAATCTTTCAACGTGGCAACTCAGGCTTGGATTTTTCCTGCATTCTCTCAGCTTAAGAAATGCTGAGCATGTTCTTCATTTTTAGTTTCCTAACTCCAGGTTTTGCATGCTTCATTACAGTACGTGGCTTTATCTTTTCTAGCTTCCCTTGGAATTTTTATTTTTAGCTCTTTGACCTCAACATTTCTTTGTTTGTGTTTTTGTTTGTTTTTGTGGGCGTCACAGCCTCTGATGGTCGTGGGCGCTACCTAGTGGCGCTCCTGAGAGCCACCACTGGATTTGAACCAATAAGCCCGCGGGCTGCAGTTCCGCACTCAACCACTTATGCCACCGGGGCTCAGCCAGACCTCAACATTTCTTTACAGACTCTCCAAGTAAGATCAACTTTCTATTTTTTTCTGATATATATTTTGATCTTTTTTTCTTTCCTGTTTTTTTTTTTTTTTTACTATTTACTTTCTTCATGAATGATGTTTCTTGATGTCCTCCTACAGTTTATCAGGTTTTCTGTCATTAGTGTCAGGCATCAAATCTGTTTCTGAAATATTCTTGAATTGCTTCTTGGCCTTTTGGCAAGTGTAAAATAATCTTGACATTCAGGTGGATTACACTCAATGCCTTATTTGGGCTTGCATGGACTTATCTTGATTTTCTTTAACTTTATTCTGAGATTATAGATGAGAAATTGATGATCTGTTCCATAGTCATCCCCAGTTCTGGTTTCAGCTGCTATGACTGAGTTTCTCCATAATCTCTTCTAACAGATATAATCCATCTGACTTCTGTGTATTCCATGTGGAGCATTCCAAGTTTATAGCTGTCTTTCGTGTTGTTGAAAAAGGTTCTTGTTCCGAACAAATTGTTGGTCTTCCATTATTCTCTCATGCAATCTACAGCATCACCTCTATCACCAAGTTCATAGTTTCCAACTACAGTCTCTTCCTCTTTATTTCTAACCTTGGCATTCCAATCACCAGAAATTATCAATGCATACTGATAACATGTTGGATCAATTTCCAACTGGAGTCATTGGTAGAATTTCTTCATCACTAGCTTTTGTGATTGGTGTATAAATTTGAATAATTGTTACAGTTACATTGGTTAGCTTTCTTTGAAGGTGTATTGATTTAATCCTGTCATTTAACATTGTATTTCAAGATAAATTTTGAAATGTGCTTTTCCACAAAGATTTCAATGCTATTCCCCAAATCTGTGTTATTCCCTGCAAAATAAATCTGATTATGTGTCATTCAAAATGTCCAGTAATAGCCCATTTCAGCTCAATAATGCCTAGAACATTGATCTTTATGCAATCTAATTTATTTTGATGATTTCTAATTTTTCTAGATTCTACACATTGCAACTTCAGACCGTTAACAGAGTTTTGCAACTGTTTTTTTTTTTATTTCCTTGATTAGTGCTCTGACAGCAAATGAAGATCCTGAAGGCTCCATTCCCATAGGCTTTACTGGAGTCATTTTCAGCGTCCTCCTACAGATGGCTCCATACCGCACACAGTCTCCAACAATGTTCTACTTCCACTCATTCAGCCTCCAATATTTGAAAATGTTTCAAAGCTATGCAAAATTTTCAGTGTTTTTTGATGTGTCCCATGACTGCGTCCTCCGAAATGAGCAGTTGATTCCTTCTTCACTGTCAGTTCTTCATCTGGAAGTTCTGCAGCAATCTGTTCTGACTGACATTTGAAATATCAGGGACATACATAACTTCAAGCATCACAGCAGCACACAAGAGAACACAGTAGGACAAAATGAGAGAAAAGTGGTGGCCTAAGCTCCTGGAAAATAAAAGTCTTTGTGTTAACGCCTCCCACTTTGTGTTAAAGTCTCCCACTTAAGACATTTCTGTGTTAACAGAACTTGATAACTAAGACAGTCACTGTGAATGTGCCTGATAAGGAAGAATGAAGAAGAGGCAATGCATATGAATTATGATATTGTTGAGGAATATGGAATAGCCTATGAATTTATAGAAGAAAAGACAAATCTTCCTTGGCAGAAGTACAGTCAGAAAACTCCTTATGTATCAGGATGGTGGAATTTTTTTGCACATAAGTTGGACTAAAATCATTAGGAACCAGTGCCAGAAAAGTATATTATGCTTGATAAATTATAAATTCAGTGAAAAAGAGGAAGACCCTCAATGAGATGGGTCTGCACACTAGTTGCAAAAATGCCCTCAACTGTAGCAATTATTAAAGATGGCACAGAGCTAGCATGCCCTTACTTCTTGACATGTACTAAGAACAAAAATATAAAACAAGCCAGTAAGAACACTCCTCAATATCCTTCATATTTATTTAAAAGTTAAAGAGCAAATTAGCGAATCAATCATTTAAGAACAGTGGAAAGTTTGATTATTAATAATTAAAAGGAATGTACCCTTAAAAGATTCAAGTAGTTCTCATAATGTGTCAAAGAAATGTTGAAATCATAAGTAAATGCCTAGTCACAAGGAAGAAACACTAGTGACTCATCTGTGGGATACAAAGTCCTGAAAGTGGGGCTTTTTAAAAAAATATGAGTGGGAAAATGATCGAATTTCTGATTAACTTTAAAAGCTGAACCCAGATTGAGTGTTTTCAATCGAGGAGCTGAATAAATCAGCATGTTTCCAAATTCACAGTAGGTTTAAACAATCTGGTCAAGTTATATTTTTTTCCTATAATCAGATGCAAAAATGTCTATCTAAAGCATGTTAGTATTGCTAAATTAGTTTCTTTAATACACATTTTGGCAAATATTTTAAGGTGTTTGAGGCATGAAAATCTGAGATTAGAAGCCCGCTGTGTAGTCCAAGAAATATAATAGTAAGTGAAATATCAGAATTCAATCTATGTGTCTAAGTTTGTAGATCAACTTTGTCCTAAGAAAATTAAAACTGGGGTAGGGTGGGGACAGGAATCCAATTTATTTTTTTCATAGCAACCAAATGAGGTAGCAACAACCTTTTTTCCTCTTAAGTATCAAAAGAGGAGACCTGGTGGCCCAGTAACTGAAACTGGTCAGCAGTTCAAATGAACCCGTCACCACTTCTTGGGAGATATACGAGATGGCTTCTTGGAAAACACAGACTGGGAATCATTATGTAGCAATTCCTCTCTGCCTAATGGGTCTTTGTGTGTCAGAATTGATTTGATGGCAATGGGTGGATTAGATCATACTGGACAACTGAGAAGCTGAGATTTGCTAGCAGTTACACCTACTGAGCAGGCAAGATCAAATCTGGCTCATTCTTAATCACCTTTGCACGTCCTTTTCCTCTTGTTTTAAGTACACCAAGTATGTTTAAAAGAAAACAGAATCTGGAAAACCAATGTATCATCACTCTTGGTCTCTATGGATATATCTTATTCTACTTACAAAATGAAATGTCAAGTGCCAGTATTTTCAGCTCAGTAATGATAGTTTGAAGATTTATTTAAATATTGGAATGTCTAGGTGATGTAAATGGTTCATGATCTCAGTTGCTAATAAGAAGAAATTACTAGGAGTCACTCTGGGAGACATGGATTTTATTGCTTATGAGAATTTTACTTATGGAGATATCTTCCTGAGTCCCTGGGGTGGCCAACAGGGTCAGTGTCTTGCCCACACTGCCAGTGTTGACTCTATTAGTTTTCTCTATTTTAGAGCGGGGTTATACTTTCTGTGGCAGGCATGTGCTTATGTTAATTTTATGATTGAAATGTAGGGGTGGAGTCTAGCCTGTTAATCTGGAGGTAGCCATTGAGTAGCCAATTAGGCCTCTATGTGGGCATGGCTTCCCCTGAGGCTTCTGGGAAAACTCACGATATTTCCCTTGTGAAGCTGAGAAGCTATCTTCCCCAGTTGTTGGGAGTTAGTCTCAGAGGCAATTAGTCATGGAAAAGACAAGACGGCAGCGTCCGAGGAGCTGGAGGAGCCAGCAGAGAGACCACACGGCTTTGCCTTGATGGACCCAGACCTCTGAAGCTGGAGCGGCATGCTGTTGATGGACCCTGAGCCCTGGAAGCAAGGAGCCATGGGGAGACTCCTGCCAGTGCCGGGATTCTGCACTCACTGATCTGTGACTTCGTGAGTTGGAGGGAGACTTTGTAGACTGATTTCGGGCATATGGGTTAATATCAGACTTATGACTTTGTACTGGACTGGATTGATATGCCTTCTTAGTGTCATATTCCTTTTGTATATAAACCCTTTCCATATATCCTTATGCGTGTCTTTGAAATTTGTTCCTCTAGTCTGCCCTGACTAACACACTATCTATTACAATGGTTATGCAGAACTCATCAACAAAATGCATGATTAAAATGTCTATTAAGGGGGCTGAGCCCCGGTGGCGTAGTAGTTGTGCGCGGGACTGTGGCCCACTGAGATGGAGGTTCAATTCCAGCAGTGGGGCTGGGCCTCCTACTCCTACCACCAGAGAGCAGTGATGCCCCCCACCCCCCGCCAAAAAAAAATCAAACAAACTAACAAAAATAAATAAATAAAATATTTATTAAGGAAGTTAATAGGTTGTAATGCAAGAGAGACATGCTCAGGATAGAGTTGTTCATCCTGACACATTACAGTTGTTTCAGGGCTGCCAATAGAAGCCCAAATGGCAAACTATTCTCCTATAAGCTCCAACTTAAGGGCTCTCAGCTCAAGCTCTGTGGAGCAACAAAACCAGCAGCCCCGACTAAGTGCCCAGAGATACCCTATTCCACAAGCCAGCCTCCTGCCTCCAAACCCTCAATTTTGCTTGCTCCATTTTCTGAAGAGTTTCCCACTCTGTTTCCTGCTCTTGGTTCCTGGTTCTACTTCTGTTTCATTGATGTCATATCTGTCTTCTGGATCCAGGAGGTTCACGGTGCAGGAATCTCCATTCCAGAAAACATTCTCTACTCATGGATCTTCCTGGTAATGAGATCCCCTTTCCTGCTTCTTAGGGGGCTCATTTAATATGCAGAGCAAGATGATATCCCAGTGAATCCTGTTCACAATGACTCATAAGTTAATCCTATCAGTGTCTCCCCCACAGTCTTATAAGACTCAGGCAAGAAATGGTCATTTGAGACTTTTGTGAGAAGAGTCAAATTAAGAAAATCACCCTCATTAATAATAATATAATTTTAGCTTATTGATGCCTGACTCTGGATCCCTTCACCACTTCATGGTCACACAGGCTGGTGTCCTTCTTCCATGTGGGCTTGCATACAATTGATGTTGGTATGGATTGTGATGAGAGTTGTATGGGCCCCCAATAAAATGATTCATTAAAAAAGGGGGGGAAGGGGAAAGGGGAGCTTTTTTTTCTTTTTTAAAGAGGAGCTTGTACAAAGGACTCAAATGGAAAATGTTTGGGAATGTATGTGGCAGCATGTGTGCAAATGTGCTTGATTCAAATGATGTACTCAATGTTGTAGTAGCTATAAGAACCCCCAATAAAATTATAAAAAAAAAATTAAGACAATCGCTGCCCTGGTCTGTCTTTCAAGCAAGCAAGGGTTTTCTCTATGTTTAAGGTAGGGAAGGGGAAAGGTGTGTGTTGTGAGACTGGTTCAAAACAGCTGTACTGCATAAGCACTCGGGAATTTATCCAAGAACATCCTATGAGCACCCACGGAAAATGGTCTTTGTGATAACGTGTCCTCAGTCAGGTCAGGGGCTACACTGTGATTGGGAGTGGTAGTATGGGGGGAAGCCATAAATGAGATATTTGGAGATCTTTGTTTACCTTACAAAGTGTACACTGTGCCTATTGCTTAATGAAAAGCACTTTCATTTAATGTTTTTCTTTAAACAGTGAATGATCTTTATTTGAATGATCATGTTTAATAATACACAATTTGTTGTTGTTATATTACCATGAAGCAACGGTTTTTAAATTTTAAAAAATGTACAAATACAAATACTTCATGAAAATGCATTATGCTTAAACACTATTACTCTATATACTGTTACCAGTAATTTTTTGTTGCTGCTGAGACTACACTCAGCAAACATACACTAGCTCAACAGTGACAGTGATTGAATTGTTTGAGTTGTGTATTCATTCTCATTCTCTCTATCTGATGATCTTCATCCTGCACTCACCTAACCAACAAATAATGTTTTTGCCATCTTAATTGAGATTAAGATATATACAATGAAATATGTTCCTTGTGAGTTTTGACAAGTGCACATCTCCATTCAAGGTTGTGGTGAGCACAAGAAAGCTGGGAAGATATGAGATCTGGAGAAGAGAATTTCGGATGCTGAAAAGGGTCTGAAAATTTATGCTTATAGAATCTAATTTAGTGCAAAAAGGAGACCAAACAAAGTAATAGAATAACTATCGGAATAATGGAATAAGTTTAGAAAGTAGAAAGAGTCCTCTTGGGCACAATCAGTGTAGAAAGTGACCTTTTGCAGTTTGGCAGCACCGGGAGAGAGTGAGAAACTGGACACTTAAAGTTATTAAAGTCACATTTTCTCAACTAAGTCTCTCAACAGTGGATGGTTCTATTGAAATGATAATTTAGACAAGAAAGCAAACCAAAAATTCTGTATTAGCAGATATGATAAGTTTTCTATGAAAGCAATGAAACCTGAATTTATTAAGCTGTACCATGAACAGTCTACAAGCAAATCTAATATTAAAAGTATTAAAATAATTTTTTGCAGCAATATCCACTGGGGCTTTTTTTCCCTTGACCTTACTTTGCCCCTAGATACAAAATCCATACAAATGAAGTGGTGGAAGATGATAAAATGGTGAAATTACATTAAAATAGCATATTATGAATCTAAAGTAGAAGGAAAGAAGATGACCTAACATTTGCCTAAAGTAACATATTCACTAATTGCAAGCTTAGCAGAAAAAAAATGTATTTGAAAATGAAAATATCTTAAGGGACTTACAGTTATGGTAATTCTTACGATATAAAAATCTTTGGGGTAAAACCACTTGAAATTTTGCACTAAATGGATGATGATACAGTGAACCAAGGTAGAATTAACAATAATATGTAAAATATATCTTACAATTTTGATGGATTTAATGTCATTTTTTTAAATAATAAGGGACCCATTAGTCTTGCAACAGAACTCCAGAATTCAACTGAACCAATCACTCTGAGTCTCTGGGTGGTACAAACAGCAGCAAGCTATGAACAAAGAAAGCTACAGTTTGACCCCACTCAGGTGTGCCCCAAATGAAAGACCGGATGCTCTACTTCTGAAAAAGCATCCACTGGAAACCCAAGGGAGCAGTTCCACTCTAACACACATGGTGCTGCAATGAGGTGGATGGACTCCCCCTGGAACTCATGGAACCCAGGCAGCCATGCAGTCCAGCACCAAGGACCCTTCTGGTATTGTGGCAAAGATTGCACACGCACACACACACACACACACACACACACGAGACTGGTGAATTTTTGTCTGGAATTCAATAATTTTCAAGAGGCAAACCCAGTGGGATGGATATAGCCAATCCAATTTATTTTTTCTGTTATTTTTCTTGTCAACCAGATCGATGACTTCCTCAAAGTAGGGTAAAGGCACAGAGAGTGGTTCGGGGTTAGAGTAATTGAATTGACTTCAGAAGAAAGTAACAAGTTGACTTTAGAGGAAAGTAACACCGATTCTCCCCTAACACGTCCTTGGCCCATCCCCATTCTGGTGGTGTCAAGAGCTCAGTGCTTGCCTTCTAACTGAGAGATTGATCTGAATCTGGAAGAAAGACCTGGAGCTCTTTCAATATGATTACACTGAGGTTGAGGGCAGATTTGGGGCCACTACTCATGTCACCTTATGTAAGAACACTTTGTTTCAACAACCTAGAATTCGAAGATGCACACCGTCCTGGCACCATCGCAATGAGTGCAAAGCAAATGTGGATAGGAAAACAGATGGTAGCAGCTTTCACAAGACAGAAGAATCAGGGGTGGGGGGAAAATACAGAAGAATCTGGAGCATTAAAAGCTTGAAAGAATGAAGTGGTTATCTAGCAGAGAAGCAACAAATCGACATAGAAAAAGGACAAAAGTCTGTGCAATCATGAGGTGTTGCCAGGGCCAGGTAACAGACATTAGAAGACTCAAATCAAATTAACAAACAAAACCATATTGTTGAGAATAAGGCGGGCCAGATTAGAGACCCAAACCCATCTGTAGAGAATTCGACACCCCCTCGTAGAAGAGTCAGAAGGCAGGGATGAGTCAATTGGGGTGCAATAAAGGACCAAGGAAGCACACAATACTCCTCTGGTCCCTTGATGTTTCATCAACCCCCACCATCATTACCTTAATACTACCTTGCACGGCAGACTAGACCAGAGCATGTGCACAGGTACAGATAAGTCATAGTGCTCATGACACATGGAATCCAGGAACAGGAATGGGAGTAGTCATACTGGGAGCACAGGAGAAGGTGGGGAGAGGGAGAAGAGGAAGGGGGAACAGATTGTGATTATCAACACATAACTGTACCAACACTCCAACTCAGGAGACAGTAGTCAGTGTAAGATATGAAAATAATAATTTATAATTTAACAAGGAAACAAAAGGGTGGGGGAGGGGGTAAAAAGGAGCTGATACCAAGCACTCAATAGAAAACAAATGTCTAGAAAACAATGATGGCCACATATGTATAAATGTGCTTGATATAATTGATGTATGGATTGTTACAAGAGTTCTAAGAGTCCTCAATAAAATATCTTTTAAAAAGATGATAGCCAAGAAAATCCCATGGGTTCATTCTACTCTATCACCCAGGGTCACTATGAGCTGACATCAACATAAAGCAGCCACAGCAACCACAATACCAAGAGCAACTCATGGGCTTTTAATCCAACAGTTAGGCAGGGAGGAGGTGCACAGTCTAGGACAATTTGGCTACCACATTTATTACTGTCTTCATGAAAATGAATTATTGTTTCCTAAGTTTCCTATTATGATCACTGGAGAAAAGGGTACATTTTATCCTGACAAGAGTCTAATTCACTCAAGTGAATTTTCAGGATTTCTGCTATTAAACTCTGCTTTCCAATAGAACACACTAGTTGCTATGGAATGAGATTCACTGAGATTCCTAAGAATGAGAATACCCATATCTACAAAAGTGACATGCCAGAACACATCAATAGAAACTCAATTTGGTTGCCAGAATCACAGAAACAAATTAGAAATGATATGATTTAAAGTTTAAAATACTTTGACACAGGCTTAGGGTTAGGAATTAAGGTATTATGCAATTGTTTAGTCCGTCCTGTGCCTGTAGGAAGTATTTTCAATTATTTGGCTACATATAATTAATGTTATTTGTTTTAGGTCTCATATATTTAATTAGTATAATACAAGATGTCTGATATATCTCTGTTTAGAATTCAAACACTGACAGATTCAAAGTATAACTACATGGCCATCATATATAATTGCTTAAAGTAAAAAGGCAATCATTCAGTCTCAGAAGTTCTCACACGAAAGTTTATTGGTTCTATCACCTATTTTTAGCTACAATAATAGTAGAGCTCAGTTATTTATAAATGAAAGAAGATTCACTATCTTTCAATGGGTAGTAACTTAGAAAAACTAACATGTATTATCCCACAATTTCCGTGCCTCGAGAACCTGGGTGAACTTTTGCTTGTGGATGCTAGCTCCGAGTCTCTCAGGAGGATGCAGCCCAGCTGTGACCACGACTGTAGCTCAATGGTGAAAGTCTGATTTCTCAGCTCATACACGCTTGTAGATCATTTATAGGTTCTCTCTGGCTGTTGACCAGAACCTCAATTTCTTGCTCCATAGACTTTTTCATAGTTTTCAACTATGTCCACGTGACAGGGCAGTTAGATTTCCACAGAAAAGTGGGAACTAGCAAGCAAGGGAATGATCATCACACTCATGCTGATGATCCAGGGCTCCTCAAACTTTTTAAACAGGGGGCCAGTTCACTATCCCTCAGACCATTGGAGGGCTGGACTCTAGTTTAAAAAAAAAAACTATGAACAAATTCACTGTGGTCCCAGGATGAGTCAGCTGCTAAATAGAACAGCAGCAGCAGCAAAAACACCCAGCAGGCTGGATCAATGTCCTTGATGGGCTGTAGTGACTCACGGGCCATAGTTTGAGGACCCATGAATCCATACACCCTTGTTACTGCCTGTTCTATTTGTTAGACATGAGTCACTCTGTATAGTAATTTACTAAATGATAGTAATTTACACAATCATTTGAATCACAGAAGGCAGTGCTCATGGGGATATAATGAAAACTCTTTTCCACAGAACAGAAGTGTGTGTGTCGGGGGCGGGGGGGGGCGCGGGAGGGGGGTATGATTTTTATTTTCAGCAGGATACCAGATAGTCTGTGAAAATTAATCAGATTATATAGGATTTAAATTTAAAGTTAATAAGGAAAAATAGCTAACACTGAGTTTCGTATTGTATCTTTCTAAGGAAAAATTTACCCTGGTGGCATACTGGCCTATGTGTTGGACTTCTAATTCCAAGGTAGACAGTTCAAACTCAGATGTAATTCCCTGAAAGAAAGAGGAGGCAGTTGTCACCCATGTGATTTAGTTTCAGAAACCACAAGGAGCAGCTCTCCTGTGCCTGTTATCTCGCTATGAGTTGGAATCAGGCAGAGAGAAGATGGATTTTTCATTCATCATCATTTCTGACCTGCATGGCATCTCAATTTTCATTTCCATTTCCTCTTTAAACTTCCTTTTGTAGTCATAGCTTCATAGATAATAAGCACTGCTGCTCTTATACTCACCACTCACTGCCAATGAATGGTTGGCAACCCTTTAAGAATGGCAACTTTCAGTTTCTGAGACTGTAAATAGGCGGGCTGGCCTTTCTCCCAAGGAGTAGCTGGGGGTTTTGAATTGCTCACCTTGAAACTAGCAGCCCAATTTTTAACCACGACTCCATCAGAGCTCCTGGTCAGAAAGTCTACTCAGTATCTTACAGAAAAAGTGCCATGTCACAATGACTGCCGCTAACGCCAATGTCTCTTGTGGATTTATGATGCCAGGAAAGATAGTTTCAAAAAAAATGATGTAGAATTCACTGTCAAAAAAGAGCATTTCAAGATCTATTTTGAACTACAGTGCTATTGGTAATAGAATATTTATCTATATATAAGGAAATTGAGTCATCACTATTATTCAAATTTATGCTCCTACAACTAAAATTTGTGATAAGAAAACAGAATGGTTTTAGCAAAACTTTCATTTGGCAATAGAGCAACCATGAATCAAGATGCACTGATAAATATGGGCAAATGGAACATGCAAGCTGGAAACAAAGGGGAAATGACAATACTTGGAAAAGATGCGCTTGGTGGTAGAAGCAAAACTGGAGATCCCATGATGGAGTATGGAAAGACCAACTACTTCTTCATGACAAATACCTTTTTTCAACAACACAAAGAGTGACTGACTGCACATGTGAACGTCTTCAGATGGAATCTACAGAAGCCAAAGTACTAACAATAGAGAAACTCAATATCAACAACTCTAATGAGGTCAGGGGTCAACTGGGAAACAGACAATTCATAGTTCCTATGTAAGTTCAGATTGAAATTGAAGAAAATTTTAAAAAGTCTACTAGTAAAATGTAACCATGAGTATATCCCACGTGAAATTTGTAAAAATCTTAAGACCAGATTTGATGCACCGAACATTGATGATAGAAGATCTGAGGAGCTGTGGAAAGATATTAATACCATGAATACACAGGTCATGAAAACACAAGAAGGAAAAGATCAATAACATGAATACACAGGTCATGAAAACACAGGAAGAAAAAGATCAAAGTGGATGTGAGAATAGACTCTCAAATTTGCATTTAATGATAGCAAGGCTAAGGTAAATGGAAGAAATGATGAAGTCAGAGAGATGAAAAAAAATTTCAAAGGGCATCTCGATGAGAAGAAAGAAAATAATGTAATAAAAATGCAAAAATATAGGGTTAGAAAACAAAAAAAGAGAACATGTGCAGTGCACTGTAAATTAAATTAACTAAAGAAGAGAACCCAACCCTAGCATTACAATACTAAAAGTTTTATGGAAAAAGGTTGACTGATGGAGGAAGCATCAAAATAATATGTAAAGGAGACACAAAACCATTGTACACAAAATAACTGGTCAACATTCAGTCATTTCAAGCACATGATCAAGATCCAATGGTATTGAATGAAGAAGTCCAAGCTACACTCAAGGCATTTGCCAAAAACAAGGGTCCAAGAATTATGGAAGCACTCATTTATCTATGTCAAGAAATTTAGAAAGTCACTACTTGGCCAACTGATTGAAAGAGATTTATATTTCTGCCTATTCCAAAGAAAAATGACTCAAGAGAATACATAAATTATTGACCAATATCATTAATATGACAGACAAGCAAATTTTTGCTGAACAGCATCCAACAACAGTTGCAAGCACTACATTGCCAGGGAGGTGTCAGAAATTCAGGTCACTTGCAGAAGAGGATGTGAAACAAGAAATATTATTGTTGATGTCATATGGGTCTCAGATCAAATCAGAGAATATTATAATGATGCTTACTTGTATTTCATAAGGTATGCAAAGGCATTCAACTGTGTGTATCATAAAAAAAAGCTATGAATGACCTTGGAAAGAATGGGTATTCCAGAACACTTCATTTTGCTCATGAAACACGTGTACATGGATCAAAAGGCAGCTGTGCCAATAGATCAAGGGGATATTGCATGATTTAAAATCAAGAAAAATGTGTTTCAGGGTTATATTCTCTCACCATCCTTATTCACTTTGTATGCTAAGCAAATAATCAGAGGAACCAGATTATATGAAGAAGAGTGGGGCATCAAGAGTGGAGGAGAGCTTATCAATAACCTTCAATATCCAGATGACACAATCCTGCTGTGGTGAGAGATGGGCTTGAAGCTTTGATTGATGATCATCAAGGGATGCAGCCTTCAGCACAGATTACCACTCTGTGCAATGAAAACAAAAAAACCCTCACAGATGAACCAAAAGGATCATGCACCTGCTTTGCAAAGGGTTGCTGTGGGTTGCAAGTTAACAACAACTTTGGGCCTTTTATCAGAAAAGGCTAGAAATGAACTTCATGCTTGGTAAAGAAGCTGTGAAAAAGAAAGACTCTGAACAAGATGGATTGACACAGCGGCTGAAACAAGGGATTCAAACATCTAAAAAAAAAATTGTGAGAAAGGAGTGACGCATATGATGCCTTATTCTGTTGCGCCTGTCCATCTGAATTGACTCAATGGCATCCAACAAGAACAAGACCTCTGCTTCTGAGTGATGTTTTCTATTTTGTTCATATTTCACCTAGAAGAATAGATGCTATGGAATAGATCATGAGTTGCTCATAAGTAAGTTCAAGTTGAAGGCGAAGAAAATGAAAGCACGTCTATCAAAGGCAGAGTGCAATTTTAAGTCGATCCCAGCTGGATTTACAGTCTGTTTCCAGTCAACTAATATGAATCACCTAGCCATCAACCTTTATGTGATGCATTATAAATCAGCCTCTATGGAGGTAATTCCAATTCCATATATAAAGTATTTTTCTGTTACAGGATAATATTAGGATATATTCTGAGTGTCCACCTTAGTGGTGGTATGCCTTAAGCTACCACCTTTTGTTTCCTTGGGTGTACGATCTGCTGAAAGACCAACATCAACCTGCAAAAAAGAATGATCCAGCACAGAAGCAGGAACGCAGAGATAGCTTCCAGGACCATCTTATGAAAAACCACCAGTAGAGAATGCTCAAGATCCCTGTTTGAAGTGAGGATTGTCAAGCACTCTATTTGAAATGACGCGAGCCAAGACTAGAGGTTCACAGGTTGTGGTACAGAGACCACAGTTCAGAGCAAAGGAGTCAGGTGGAGACCAGACCATGAAAAAGAGCAGGGAGTCAGCGCTAAGACTATGTAACTGTGAGAGAACCAAAGAGCTTCTTTGCCCACAGAGTTATAAGCCAAGATCACGTGGTGAATAGGCTGAGCAGCAACTACTGGCTGATCAGATGCACTGCTGTGGCTAAAGCCATACTAAGCGTTACGTAGAGTAACGTGTTAACCTACATTATAAGCACTCATGATTATGAGTATTGTCTTTTCATTCATCATCACCATTGAAACAAATTCTTGAGCCCAGCACAGGAGTGCTGTGAGAGGGATGGCTACTGTGAGACTTGTAAAGAAGGTTGGAGAGTAAAGGCGTGTCTTACCTTTGTCTCATGATCATAGGAAAGCCAGAGGAGGTTGGCTAGGTCTCTGCACCAATTCTGCATGTCTGAAGAAAAGAATAGGAATGACCAAATGACAAGAGAAGGTCTAGATGGACATCAAGATTGCCGTGCAAAGAAAGCCAAAGATCATAACAAATACAAAACAAAAAGAGAACAAAATGGATGTCAGAATGGACTTTGAACCTTGCTATTGACTACACACAGGCATTTAGATGAATTATGAGTAATACTGCTGAAAATGAGCATTCCAATTGCCAAAATTTTGCTCATGTAAAATCTATACATAAACCAAGAGGCAATTACTTAAACCAAACAAGGGGATTGTGAATGGTTGAAAATCAGAAGAGTTATGCATAAGGGATGTATCCTTTGATGATAGATTATTCAATCTGGTTCTGGTTCATATTAGAGTGCATTTCAGGTGTCTTATGTCAGTGGAGGTCACCTCTTTAAGGTATATTATGTTCTTTTCCATTTTTCTGTATATGAAACTCAGGATTGATGAATCTATCGGGACAGCAAATACAATAAGCGGTGTGAGGAGGTGGATTTAGTGGGGGAAGGGTGTAAAGGGGATAAAAGGGAGATGATGTCAAGGAGTCCAGGTAGAAAAAGAAAGTTCAGAAATTGATTGTGGTAGAAATTGTTCAACTCTACTCAACATGATTGACATATGAAATGTTCTACTAAATATATTAAATCCCAACTAATAGCAAAAAAAATTAATGAAAAAAATATTTGGTCCCTAACATGGAGTCTGTGCTCTCAAAACACTTCCTGCATGCAGGCACAGTGATGCCGGTCTCTTCTCCATTCTAGAGTGCGAGTTCATTAGCCCCTGTTTTTTTAAATTACAAAAAATGATCTCCCAGTCTGAGATTCTCTATGCTAATTGCAACCTGTTCACCTATTGAACATGAACTACAATTCTTTTCTGCACAATTAGCAAAATTTTCTGTTTACTGATCTCATTTTTTCTTTCTTCCTTTTTTGTCTCACACTATAGATAGTGATTCATATGTTCACTTCTGAAACAACACTGTAATCTGAGCACTGGCAGCCTTGCAAATTGCACTTTGGGAACCAGTCATAACCTCTTGTATTAACATAGCAGGTGCTCAGAGAATGTCTACAGAAATGATGTTGTGACTGCCATAGACCTTCTATGTTAGGATTTTAAAAATTAGAATTCATCTATTTCTCTAAATTAATTTGTGTGTGTTTGGATCATTCTTTGGCTCTTTAATATGTGGCTGTTTCTATGCAAGGAAACACAGGGCCCGCTCTCGGCAGCCTGCCATGTTAGCTTGTCTGTGAAGACAGTGGAAGGCAGTATGTTCACAGTCGTGTAATTAAGTTAGTTAAACATGAAATCTGAGATACAATTTCTGGTTTAAATAAATAAACAAATCTATGTAAAAATGTAATTAAAATAGGAAGAATGGATCCAGAAAGAATCCAGATGGAAGAAGCTTTCCAGAAATTACTGGAAGCCCTTTCATGCTGAGAATTCTTGGTCCTGACTTTACTTAGAAACAAGTACAGTTAAAGACAGTCAGTTTTATTTAGTGCCACATAATCGACAGATACCTTTTCCAGTGCTCATGCAGTTTTATTTCACAGTCTCATTTATTTCTCAATTTTATTGGCCAAATGGGTGCCCTAAGGAGTTAATGAACAAAAGCACACTTTCCAATCTCTGCTAAAACTTGATTATAGGCTATTTCACACTGAATACACTTCAGATCCTTAAACAAGATGCCAATATACACTGCTCGACTTATAGAGAAAATTAAGAAAGACATTCTAATATCATGTATTGAAATCTCTCCAGGTCCCTGGAAGGCTGCTAGTACTGTCTTTTCACTTTCAAAATAAATGAAAACCCCACTCACTTGGCTGAAGTACAATTTGTTCATTTAAATCTCTGCTTTTAAGAAGCTTGCACACTTCATAATTTTTCCTGTGATTCAAGTTTCCTAATTTCAAGACCTTTCTCAAATGTTACTGGTAGGAAACATAAAGCAGTCTTTATAGCCTCTATTTCAAGTAAAACTATAATTATTTTCTGAATATAAAATCCAGTCTCATTATACAAAAAAATAAAAGTACAAAAAGGGGGGGGGAGAAGAGAAACCTATTTACTATCTCAATGCATTTCTACTTTATATTTCTAAGCATTGAGCTGCTAACCAAAAGGGCAGCCAGCAAGGAAGATGAGGTTATCTGTACCTATAAAGATGGAAAGTTTCAGAAAATCACAGTTTCAAGAATGTGAAGCAGTTCAATCAATAGAAGTGGGGTTTTGTAAATTTTTTTTTTAATTTTTAAAGTTAAAATGCTCCCCGTGTAATTGACAATCTTTGTATGACTAAAATCAGATAAATTGATAGATAAACAGAATCAGAGAGTTGGTGCTCTCATTTTGTCATTTAGCAACATAAGAACTTTTCCAAGATGATAAATCTATTGGTGTACAACCTTTAAAGATTTCAAAATAGTTTTCCATATGAAAGTACCCGAAATTATTAACTACTCCCTTCCTATTGGGTGTTTGGTGTGCTTCAATGATGAAGGTGCCATAAGACCAGAAGGCAGTTGATTCTGTTACATAAAACATTGCCGTTTGCCAGGCATGACATCAGTTAAAAGGGGTGTTAATTCCCCAAACAGTTTTGTGTCATATAACTTTTTTTCTTGTGTAGGAAAGTTGGGGAGCGGCTGGTGGCTGAATGAGATACTTAATGGAAATGCAAGCTCAGCTGTGAGAACCCAGCATCAGCCAGTTTGCTGGAGAAATACTGCTCCTTTAAAGATTTACCACTTTGGAACCCCACAGGGGGGAGTTCTGCTATGTTCTGAAGGCAGTGAGTTTTGAGCTGAATTGAGAACAGTCAGAGGAAACCGATGGACTTCCTGTCTACAAGTCTTTTTGCTTCAGAAAAACAGAAACTCTGTTGAAATTCACATGAGTCATACAGATGGGTCCACAGCAAGAGCACGGGCTTCGGAACATGACCACATTTTTGCAGAAACTGATTAGTTCAGAGAAATGCACAAGTCACTGGCCCGGACAATAAATGTCCAGGACTTTCTGTTTGAGTTTTCTACTCCAGCTGCTATCCTAGAAGGTGTCCTTGGAAACAGTCCATATGATTGGAAACAAAAAATGCCCTTGAATGATGATATCTTTTAGATCTTGCCTTACTTTAAATGAATTATACATTACTACTGCTCACTTTCTTCTCCCTAGTTATTCAGTTATTTTAGCTTAAGTAGTTCCAATTTAATACCACTGTAGGCCAGAAAGAATGCTGACTACTAAATTTTAGATCTCTTAGCAGGATCATAAGGTCAAAGATTTGAATATTTTTGTCTCCCAAAACAGACTAGAAAATCTTTTTCAAAAAGTCTCACAGCAAATTATATTTCTTTAGCATCTATAAGAGATCCTGTTGGGTACAATTGAAACTGGACATTCCCATTTTGAAGTATGAATTGTAAGTTTATTGGTACAAATGATCTCACTTTTTTTGTTTCTTTTGCCATCTTTTATCATATTTACTCTTTATTTCCTGATTCTGTCCTTCCTTCTTTCCTAAGTCTCTGACATTTTGTCCTTGAATAAAGGCTTACATTTTTATCTGTTGATTAGATAAACAAATCCAGATACACTTAGATGTGTGCAAGAGAGAGTTTTATATCAGAGAGCAATTGTATATTGAGAAAACATCACAGGCTAGTCCAGATCAAGTCCAAAAGTCCAATATTAGCACATTTGTCTGACAGTAGTCCATAAATTGATCTTTTGACTTATGATGCATAGGCAATGATGTAAAATGCAGGAAGATCACTGGCCAGTGGGTAGAATGTCATGTGGATCCATTGATGGTGGAAGCGTCTTCGGGCTCGTGCAGGTCTCCACATGGCTTCTCTAGCTCCAGGGCTCCAGCTGCAGCTTCGCTCTAAGAGACTTGTCAACGGGAATATGAAAGCAAGGGGGGAGAGAGAGAGAGAGAGATCCACCTCTTGGAAGAGAGGACGCTCCCAGAATCCTTATGATAAGGTCATGCCCACAGGGAGATATTATGCTGTGGCCTAATTGACAGGATAGATTCCACCCCTTCAGTCTTTTATCAAGTTGATGTAAAATTGTGCAATGACTGCATTATCTTATTGATTATTTTAAAATATGGGTGCATTTTGTTCCAGACATGAAGGAAATGGATCAAACTCACAAAGGCTCCACCAGTGTCTATTCTATCAGTAAGTCTAATTTCACTTATGATTTTGAGATCTGTTGTCCCCTCCACACACACTTTATGCTGGATTTTTTCAATCAGATTAATTTTAAAGCAGCTGGTTGTGATACCTAGAACTTCTCCTGATCTTAGGGTATAGAGATTGATGTTTGCATAGTCCATAGTCTATTGGACTACTTGCTTTCATGTGCCAGTCTCCTTTTCCCTGGATGGGGGAGGAGTGGTTACTTGGGAGGGAGGGGTATGGTTGTAGCTTAGATGTTTATAGGTTTACAAGACTTCACTCACTACTCCCCAAAGATGGAGAATATTGTCTTTGTGAATTACATTATGCCAATTGACCTTAATGTCCCCTGCTACTATGGTCCTGATCCTCCAGGGCCAACAGTTCATTCCCTCAAGTTTTTGGTTATGTCACAGAAGTTTCATAATGTTGCTCTTTGTATGTTTTACCATATTCATGAATATATTTGCAATAGAAACTAAGTAGATATATCTGAATATTCTCTGTCAAATCTATCTGCTTTCATAGGTGAACTCCCATTCTTCCTCCCCACCTGTTCAACTTCTGTGTATATCTAAGCATATGTTTCTAGATCCCCACTGTGTAGGATTATGTATATAAAACATTCTCCTGATGTTTTTAAATCTTGCAAACATCCCTATATCTTCTTCTTCCCCCATCGTTGTTTCTAATGCCCTTATTATGGTGGATGTCTTCTTCTTCAACCATGTTAACACTTGTCTCCTCGCTAGGCCGATACTTCTCCTCCTGCCCATCCCGACCAATTCAAAGAGGTATTTTAGAGCTGATGTGCCTAATGCTATATATTACTAAATATCTTCACTGTGAAGCCCATGAGAATTGATTGTGGATTGAAGTAAAGTGAAATCTCTGACAACTTCAAAAATTCACTGTTGATCATCATGTTGCCTTCTGATCCAGTCATGAGAACTTTTGCTTTCATTACATTGATGTATAATTCAGTGTCAGACCTCCAGCAGTATTTCAAGTCCTGTTCTTTTTCAGCAACAGGGAACTACCTCAAAAGTGGGATCCTGGCCACAGGCATAGAGCCTAGAGTTGCATCATATTAGGAATTATGACAGAAGGTCAAGCTAATTGACTACATCTAAATCAGCATGCTCACTGATTGGGTTTTTACTCCTCTAAACGTGATGTCCTATGGCTCCTGGTTATATTTGCAAACCAAATGAGTCAGACAATGTTTTATGGTGATCCACAGAATTCTGTTTTCTAATTTTCTGAAGTAGACCACCAAGGGTTTGTTTTTTTTCTAATTTTTGTTGTTTCATTTTTAATTTATCCTAGCCTGTTGTAATCTTGAAGCTATATTGAAATCTGTTCATAATAGGTAACCCTGATGAAATTTTAAATATTGACTTAGTAGCTTCCAGCATCATAGACACAGACAAGTCAATCTCATATGGAAAACTGACAAAGGAGTGGTGGTGTGCATAGGAAATGGTAAAAATCTATTGATTAAAACAAATGCATTTATAAAAGGAACTATGAATAATTTTTAAATAGCAATTTTAAAATAATTTTTAAAAATAATTTTTATAGCCCATATCACTTTTCAGCAATAAGAGTATAGTCAAAAACCATGAAATTCACTACCATTGAGTTGATGCAGATGCATAGTGACCTTGTAGGACAGGTAGATCTGCCCCATGAGTGGTCAGTACCCTAACTGTTTAGAGGAGCAGAAAGCTCTGCCCTTCTTCCACAAAGGGCACACAATTGGAATGCGGGGCACTATATTAACAAGTGCTTTTATAGAACCCTAAAACTTTAAAGCTGTAAGAGACGTCCAGTTATCCAGTCCTTTATTTCCTTAGATGAACACTGAAATTCTCTTGTTTGGGAAAAACCTGGAGTAGAGGTCACTTTCCTGTTTTAACTATTGTGGTTTCCCTCTGAAGGAAACTCATATTAATCACAAAATATCATCCAATCTTAAGCTGGATTTCCCTTTTAAAAAAATCATAATGTATCTAATTTTTCAACCTGTCAGATCAATTGCTATATTTCTAAATGAGTAAGCAAAGATTGTGGGTACGATAGCTTTCCCATTGAATTTCAATTTTGTTTTTGATGATCTGAAATCACCTCTGACTTATAAAATCACCCTGAGCCAAAAATTAATGACAGCTGCAAAATATACTATGTTTAAACCCTTCTTAGATTAAGTAGCCATATCATGCACAAAATTACATGGCAAATTGCATAATATTATTAATATTAGCAATGTATTCATTTATAAAACATTAACATTCACATTGATTAAAATATTTTCTCCTAAAAATAAACCTTCAGTAATTTTCTAGCATTTGAAGAATAAAATATAAATTCCTCTTTGAAGTTTATGATCTAACATCTGCTCCAAGTTTACTTAATTTTTCCCTTTATTTCTGTTTAGCTTATTGTAAGATCTAAATGAATTAAGGTTTCCATTGTTTCTTATATTCTTATTTTTCCTGGTGGCTTTGCTGGCCCTTCTAGCACTGTCATTTGGTGATAAGGTACAACTTAAAATTAGAAGAGACATCGGTGATACCTATTAACCACTGGAAGTTGCAATGTATATAAATATGAATCTAGGGAAATTGGAGGTTGTCAAAATTACGTGCAATACATAAGAGTGGATATTTTAGGCATAAAATAGATGGATGTTAGCCTTTTTGAATCAGACAATCTTTTGGTTTACTATGCTGGGAATGAGAAATTCAAGAGGAATGACATCACATCTATTGTTAAAAAAGAATATTTCAAGATCTGTCTTGAAGCACAATGTTGTCTGTGATAGGTATTATCTATGCAAACACAGTCAAAACATAATTACTATTCACAAACAAGTCTATGTAGTAAATGGAAATGGAAGTGGACATATCTGACCACCTCCGGCTTTCCTATTGCCAAGAATCCGGAGACACTTGGTCAGAAATGCCTCCACCTCCATTATCTCTACTACTTCTATTCCTCCCATTGCCCACTCCAAATATGCTGTTTGGTAATTTATTGCAATGGCCACAGAACTCAGCTGGTACAATTAATGCGGTGTATTATTATTATTGTTGTTATTGTTCTTGTTGTTAGCAGCCATCTTTTCAGTTCCCACCCATAGGAACCTGCTGCACTACAGAATGAAACACTGCAAGGTCCTATCCCATCCTCACACTCATTCCCTCACACTCAGGCCATTGTTGAAGCCATTCTGCCAACACATCTCCATGAAGATATTCTTCTAGCTTGCTGCGCCTTCATTTTACCAAGCATAAGGTTCTTCTCTAGTGACTGGTCTCTCCTGACAACATATCCAAAGTATATAAGATGAACTCTTGCCACTCCTGTCTTTAAGGAGTGCTCTGGCCTTTGTTCTTCCAATCAAGATCAGTGTTTCCTTTCCCCAGTCTATGTATTCATCTAGGATTCTATGCATTCATTCAGTATTCATCTCCCTCAACACAATTCACATGCATTGATTCTTCTTCCTAATTCAATGCCCAAGTTTCACATGTGTGGCAGTCACCTAATCTGATATCAATTTAAGGATTAAGAGTGTAGGGGTGGAGTCTAGCCTGTCAGTTTGGATATAGCCAATGAGACCTCTGTGTGAGCATGATTTTTTCCTGAAATTTCGGAAAATATGGCTCTATTTCCTCCTTGGGGGAGGGGGTGAGAGACTCACGACTCAGTCCTCTAGAGATGTTTTACTAACAATACATAAAGATTATTCCATGTGAGACATCCCAGAGGAGAAGTCATATGGAATTAGCTCAATGGAACCAGACCTCTGAAGCTGGCAAAGCCATGTAGAGACTCCTGCCTGTGCAGAGAAGCTTGAGATGTCATAGAGGGGTCCCTACTATCTCTGAGATACTTACAACACCACTAGATTCAAAGACTTTCTACCCACTGGCCTTTGATTGTCTTGCATTTGGCATCATTGCATGTGTTTCATGAGTTTGAAGAGAACCTTATAGATTGGTATCAGACATATGGGCTAATATCAGACTGGGTTGGGATGTTTTCATAATGTACATTTGCTCTTATATATAAAACTCTTTCTTACACACTCAATAGTTTATATGTATTTGTTTCTTTTGTCTACCCAGACTAACACAACATGCATATGAGGCAGTGGGAAATACCATAGATTGTGTCAGACTCACCTTAGTTTTCAAAATAGCATTTAAAAAAATTTAATACTTTAAAATGTTCTTGTGCTGCATATCTAACAAATGCAATAGATCTTTGGATTCCTGACTGCTGCATCTATAAGCATTGATTGTGAATCTAAGCAATACAAAAATCCTGACACCTTCAATCTTCTCTATATTTTATCATGATGTTACCTATTGTTCCTGTGTGTAGCTTTTGGTCTTCTTTACATCTGATTGTCACCCATAAAGAAGGCTATAACACTTGTTTTTCATTAGCAAGAGATTCAAGTTCTCCTCCCTTTCAGCAAGAAAGGTAGAGTCATCTGCATATTTTAGGTTGTTAATAAGTCTTCCTCCAGCCCTGATGCCACATTCCTCTTCAGATCAGTCAACTTCTCTGTGATTTGTTTGGCACAGAGATTGAATAAATACCGTGAAAGGATACAACCCTGTCACACAAATTTCCTGATTTGAAACCATTCAATATCCTCTCATTTGTTTCATATAATTGCTTCTTGATCCATGTATAAGATCCACATGAGCATCATGAATTTTTATGGAATCAACATTCTTCTCAAGGTTTTTCATAGTTCATTATGCTTCAGTTTTTTGGCATAGTCAAAAGAACATAGGTATGCAATCATCTTTCTTACATCTTCTGCCTTCAGTCAACATCATTCTGATATCATCTGAGATATCCCATGTTCTTTGCTCCATCTCCTCTTCTGAATCTGGCCTAACCCTCTGACATCTCCCTGTCAATGTTCTACTGCAACCTCTGTTGGATGATCTTCAGCAAAACTGCACTAGCATTTGATATCAATGATATTGTTCTATAGTTGTGCATTCTGTTGGGTCACCTTTCTTTGGAATAGGTACAAATATGGATATTTTAGAGTCAGTTGGCGAAGAAGTTTTACCGACCATCAAAATTTACTGGCTTTCAATGCTTCATCAGCTTGTTGAAACATTTTGGTTAGTGTGCAGTCACCTAATCTGGTGTCAATTTGCAGATTAACAGTGTAGGGTCTCTCTCTAGAGAGAGACAAAGAGACCTTTGTTTGCAGGCATGGCCCTCTCCTGAAAATTCTGGGAAATTTGGTACTTCCATTTTAGAGTCAGGAGGCACTATCTCTCTCAGTTCACTCGCTTTTAGTGCAACTTGAACTTCTGCAGCATCATCAGTTCCTCTACTATGTTATCTCATGAAATAGTGGAATGTTGACCTTTTTTTAAATGATACAGTGACTAATTACTGAATTTAATTTGGGTTAATTTTCAGAAAATCAATTTCATCAATATATATGTACCTTTCATATGTGACTATGCACTGCTTCATTTCTAAGCTAGAAACATGCTGTTAAACAGTCCTGTTGGCCAGGTTGTTATTAACTGAACAACTAACTGTAAGGAAGGCTAGCTGATCAAACCCACCAGTGGCTCCAAGGTTGAGAGATAAGCCTTTCTATAGCTGTAAAGTTGAACAGCATTAGAAACCCAAATGGACCGTCTTCTTCTGGCCTACAGTGTCTCTATGAGTCAGAATAAACTCAATTTCATGGCAGTGGATTTGGTTTTGGTTTGTTGTTATTTGCTGTTTAATAAATTCAAACTCATATTGGTCTCACATATTCAAAGTGGAATAGCTCATAGGGTTTCCTCTGTTGGGGGTTCCATTTCAGTTTCTGTATATCTTTACAGGGGATTCTAGAAGGCAGATCACCAAGAATTTCCTTTTGGTGGGTTTGAACAACCAACATTTTTGCTAGTAGTTGAGCACTTAACCATTTGCAAGTCTCCAAATTAGATACATCATTTGCTAAATAATGCTTATTGCATATGTTTTAAGAAAGAATGCATTCTTAGTAAGGAGTGCCAATTTATATCAAAGGCCTGTATTTCTAATATGTTAACTTACTAGCTATCAATCCATTATTTTCTTTAATCCAAATAGCATTGAAAGCTTTAAGCGGTTTTCATAGCATAATAGGTTAAATGCTCGACTGTGAACCATAAGTTTGGCAGTAAAACCCACTAGCCACACTGTGAGCGAGATGAGTCTGTTTACCATCATAAAGATTTACCATCTCAGAATCTTTAAGAAGTAGTTCTACTCTGTCCTATGGGTTCACTATGCCTTGGAATTTGTACAATGGCAGTGGGTGGTGGTAGTGGATTGGGGAATTTGTTAAGTGCACCATATGACAAACACATGAGATAAGAACTTCTGCCAGAGAGAAGTGCTAAACATCATAATTGATTTCAGAGTAAGCCTGTATCTTATCATGTGTCTTAAAACAGGAAGATATATAAAATCATGTGCAAAGATAATTGCTCTCTAAAAATGAGATCAGGACAAAGAGCAGAAAGCTGAGTTAACATGAGAAATTTTTGGTTTGGATTAGGTTAAAACATACAATCATGATACAGTACACTTGGAAACTGTCAAGCCTGTGAATTGCCAAACCCCTTTTGGAATCAGGAGCTGTAGACAGATTTTGAATGTGAGCCATGTACTGTCATATAAATAGTAAAGCTGATTTCCTTAAAGGCTATACATTCTTTTTAACCCTGGAGTATTACAAGATAACTGATAATTTTAAATGTAATCTTGTACTAAATATCTGTGTTAAAGTGTAGTTATTCTATCTTTTTGAGGAATGATTTCTGATGTCTGCATGCAATTTATACTGAATAAAAATTGGGCTCACATTCAGTTTTGATTATAGACTTGTTGGGGGCTATTTGTTACAAAATAATTTGATGGATCTGTTTTTCCTCCTATTTATAAAATTATTTATTTTCATAACTTAAAGCAATAGATGAATAATGGAACTAATTAAGGGGAGCCACTCAGTGATGGCACAATTTCATAGGGAAGATATATTTAACAAAAGGAGGGGAAAAACTCCTAAGTATTTTATTAGTTTTTGTAGCATTATCCAAGCTATATAATTCTCCGAAGAATTCAAATTACTTACCATGTAATCTTTAGTGAATCCTATAATATATTGCTGAAAGATTAGAAATTGGCATGTAACTATGGATATAAAATAACTATATAGAGGTAATAAATCATCATTTGATTAAGGTCATTCACTCATCAAATGGGAACTCAGGAGCCCAGTAACATAATATTGTAGATTTTTATTTTTTTTTAGTTTGTCTCTCTCTGGATCCCTTTCTTCCATCTGCTCTCCTTCTTCATTATTAAATTAAATGAAATAGAAATTAAAACAAATATTTTTAGCAAGAAAATCCTGTCTGAATACCAAAGAAAATCCAGAACCCCTGTAAACTCCCTATAAAACCTTAAACAGGGCTATTTATTTTATGTACTTTTTAGATCATTTGAAGTGTCTGAAGAAAACATAGCCACTACAATTCAGTACATTGTCCAGGAGCATAATGTGGCATGAGGATCATGGGAACTGAGGTATTCACTGTCGACAAATGTGCGGCTGATTTCATCCAGACCTGTGCTAGACACTTCAGCCAGGCACCATTTAATACTGAGTTGGATGAATAAGTAAATGTATCACACTGCACACCATCAGAACCTTCCACGTACGTTTTTCAATGTAGGTTTGTGTGTGGTGAGACCAAATGGCTTTCCGTATGTGAACATATCATTTTTGTTATATTTAGATAATTGTATTTATTATTGTACAGTATTCATTCACTAGATTGTGATCCTCATTTTCTAAGTTAAATACCACTGGCGATTTTCATGTGCAAGAAAAAAATCTTTTCAAATCTTACTATAAATCAAACATTTTCCATGGTGCGCATAATCATGGTCCATTTTAAATACTTTTAAACAGTCTTTTATCCAAGCTACATTTATAGGAGGAATATCCTAAATGCTAACCTTTTCCCAGTGAGTCCCTTTTGAAGGCATCAGATGGATAATAATAAAAATGTCAAGATACTAAAGTTAATCATCATGAAATTACTAACTTTGTCTTTTGCTTGCTCCACCTGATTAATATTGATAAATTAAAGTTCCACAGTGATTGTTCAACACAGATGAGTTCCACGGGTAATTGTAGATTTTTCTTCACTATATAGAAAATAATATGGAAACTATATTCACTTTAGATGTGAATTTTAGCTTTTCACTCTTAGGGAGTAAATATAACTCAAAAATAAAAACCTCATTACCATCTAGGTACTGCTGACACACAGTACCGTCTGTGAGTATCTGAGACCGTGAGTGTTTACAGGAGTGGAAAGCTCAGTGCTTCTCCCACCGAGCTTCTGGTGGTTTCAAACTGTGGACCACATGGAACACAGCCCAAGGCATAATCAATTCACCACCAGGGCTCCCCAGTGTAAATATAGCGTAAGGTAAACAGCAAAAGGCAAAGTTAGTAATTTCATGATGATTAACTTTAGTATCTTGACATTTTTATTATTATCCATCTGATGCCTTCAAAAGGGACTCACTGGGAAAAGGTTAGCATTTAGGATATTCATCCAATAAATGTAGCTTGGATAAAAGACTGTTTAAAGTAGAATCTATATATCCTTTTGTAATAAATTCCATTCTCTAATACAGCTAGTATCATTATTCAGCATAAGAAAGCAAGTGGGCTATATACGTATAAACAAATAGATTTAATTCTACATTATATGTGTCAGCAGGGCATGGGGTACCAGCTGTCAGTTTCATCCATATTGAAGTTAGTTGTTGTCAAGTCAGTTCCTATGTATGTCAACCCTACTCATGCTCAACAGAACGAAATACTACCCCGTGGTGATTGCCATGTTTGAGCCCATTGCTGCAGATACTGTGTCAATCATTCTTGTTGAAGGTTTTGCTCCTTTTCACTTAAATTTTCCAAGTATGCTCAATTTCTTCAGGGACTGGCCTGTCCTAATGACCTGTGCAAAGTATATGAGGCAAAGTCTTGCCACCCACACTTCGATGGAGCATTCTGGCTATACTAATCTTAAGACACATTTGTTTATCCTTCTAGAAGTACATGGTCATTTCATATGCCTCACCAGCAGCATAAATCAATGGTATAATTCCTCCTTATGACTTTCCTATTCATTACCTAAGTTTCCTGTGCCTATTGGACAACTGAACATATTTGTAGATCCACCTCACTCTTTAAAGTGACATTTGTTTGCATAACACTTTAAAGCGACGTCTTACAACAGATTAGCATAATGTAAAACACAATTAAATGTTTTGACTGCTGCCTCTTTGGGAACTAATTTTAGATGCAAGAAGGAGGAAACCTGGAGAATTTCAATATCTTCAGTATTATTGTGAGGCTACTTACTGAATCCATTATAATTTTATTTTCTTTATGCTGAGATTATAATCCACAGTGAAAATTGTAGTCTGATTTCAATTGTAAGGGCTTCACTCCTAAGAAACAGGGTTAGCAAAAAAAGGAAAAAAAACCCTATCAGAGGGTAGTGATGCCCCAAAAAACAAAAACAAAACAAAAGAAACACGGTTGTATCACTATATTGCTAGCTGTTGATGAGTCTTTTGCTCATCCTGATGACTTGTCCCTTTGCACCAGTGTAGACTTTTTACTCATCAGACAGAGGGAATAGCTATGGTGCAACAACCCTAATAACACCATTCCTAATTTTAAACTTTGAGTAGGTATCATCTGTTTCTTCTTAACGACATCCTATTAGTCTACGTATTTCATGAGTTCCACATGAGCACAATTAAGTATTCTGAAATTTTTATCCCTCACAGTATAAATAATTTGTTATAGTTCAGAGAGTAAAGTGTTCTCTTATAGTCAATAATGCACAAGTGGATATATTTCTCATATTCTCCAGTATATCATTTTCTGACTTGGGGCTAGGATCTGTCAACAATGGTATTCCTTATTTCATGTCTTCCTCAGAGTCTGTCTTAACGTTATGGTCATTCTCTATTGATAAACTATTGCATCAATTTTTAATTGTCCACAATTTTTTCATGTGATGTTAATAATATTGGTTGATAATTTTTTTCATGCTTTTAAATCTTCTTTCTATTGTAGGAGCACAAACACATATCTCTTTCCGTTAGTTGGTCAGACCTTCAAATTTGTTGGCATACATGAGTCAGCTTCCAACATTGCAGCGGTTTGTTGAACACTTCAACTGGTTTTCCATTGAGGCCTGGTTGCAGGGTTTGGGTTTTGGTTTTGTTTAGGTTTATTTTGTTTGTTTTTGGCGTGTCTGTGTATTTGCCAGAGAGTGAACCATTTATGGGTTCAAACTCAATGGCCACTCTTAGAGAGAAAGATGAGGCTGCCTACTCCCATAGAGATGAATTGTTTTTGATATCCTACACTGAGTCCTATGAGTCGTGATCAAGCTAACAGAAGTGGGATTGGGGGTAGGAGTCCAGCTTGGATTTTTTCCTTGGTTCTTGGTTCCATTGATTCTTGGTCATATGCTACTTTTTGAAATGATTTGAATGTTTGCCACTCCTTTTCGGTACAGTGACCCTGTGTATTTCTTCCATCTTCTTTGATCCTTGGTGAATCATTCAGTGATTGCTCCATCTTGAAACTTTAAGAATGGAATTTCTCTTCCATTCTTTCAGCTTGAAAAATTCTGTGCACGTTCTCCTCTCTTGGTTTTCTAACACCGAGTCCTTGCACGGATTATTATAAAACTTTTCTTTGGCTATCTGAATTATCACTTGAAAGGTTTTGTTCAGCTAATTTGCTTAAAAATTCTCCCCCTTTTGCATACTTGTTCTACTTTGAAGAACAATACCATAGTCTATCCTGACATTCATTTTGGTCTTTCTTTTTTTTACATTTCTTTTTTTTTTCTTTTTTAAAGTTAAGAACAGAGATTTTATTCAGCATTTGCACCAAAGGGAAAACAACTGCAAGAAATGAGCAGACATATCCTCAGAACTATATTTGAGTCTGAAAGAACATTCCAAAATGTAGAATGGGGTTTGAAGAATAGTTTAAGTCCCATAGACAGCCAGAAGAGCAAACTAATCAGTCATGGTAGAAGTCCATTCACAATGCCCTTTCAAAGAGAAGATGTTGAGATTTCATCTCATGTGCTTTGGACACTTTACAATTTCTGGAAGGGACATCATTCTTGGTGAAGTAGAAGGTCAGTGAAGAAGAGAAAAACTCTCAGGGAGAAGGTTAGACAACGTGACTGCAACACTGGAGTGGAAGATAACAATTTCGAGGCTGGCACCAGGCCCGACAGTATTTGGTGCTGTTTTACACCAGCTCACTATGAGGAAGAAGCCACTGGGCAGCACTTGGTCAATGAGGGACAGGGAGCCCTGATGTGAGGGGGCCGGGAAAAGAACCTGTTTGCTGAATTTGCTTCCCAGGTCTCCCCAGGATCAAATGGGCCTTCTGCTTCAGAAGATCCCACAAGATTACACAAGGACTTGTCTTAAGGCAGTGGCTCTCAACCTTCCTACAAGTTCCTCATGTGGTGACCCCCAAACCATAAAATTATTTTTGTTGCTACTTCATAAGTATAAATTTTACTGCTGTTATGAATCAGGAGACTCCTGTGAAAGGGTTGTTTGGTCCCCAAAGGGTTCATGACCCACAGGTTGAGAAACACAGTCTTAGGGGAAATCACCACAGTTACCATAGTGCGGAAAAGCAACATGTTATATGGCAATATACAGTCAAGAGAAAGCAGAGGTGGAAAATGGACCGATCCACCAGCAATGTTCTTTCTGACTGAATCCCCCTCTTCCCTATTGTTTTAATGGATACTTTGCCCCTTCCTGTATGAAGTACTTCATGCCATCCCACAAATCATGTGCGTTCTCAGTGATCAGTGCTCAATGCGCCAAATATATGATTGGTATGATCTTTGAATGAAGGTTGAATACACTCACCCTTGTATTTGAACTCTCCTGGACTTGTTTTAAATGTTTTTCCACTTCAACTTGAACTTTCTACATGAGCAACTTGAGCCCTGAACTTTACTGAGCTTTGCTTTCCCCCACTATGTCTTTTTACAGATCCAGGCTTCATAAGTGTATATTCTATCTAGCAAGGGACATGCATATATTGTTATTAGGTGCTGAGTAGGTGCTGATGCCTATCTACCCTATTGAATAATAGAATGAAAGCCTGGCCTATTCAGAACCGTCCTTACTTTAATGTCATACCTGAGCACATAGCTGCAGCTACTGACTCAGACAGGGCCTTCCTCTTTTTCTCTGCTCCCCCAGATCACAAGGCATGATGTCCCTTTTCTAATGACCGATCTGTCCTGATCATCTATCCCAGGTACTGACAATAAAAATAATTCCATCCTTATTCTAAGAAATATTAGTATTGTTCTTCTTCTAAGACAGATATCCAAATAGAAGATTGCTGCATTATTTAAAACAGATATTCGCAATGAGTTAGGATGTTGGTTTTGCAAAATTCTGTTTTTTGATGTCTGGTGTTGTTGCTATCACCAAATCCATATTTTCTAGCTGGTTATCCTTTTTTGTTCCAAGTGTGCATTCTAATCACCAGTTGTTATCAATGCTTTTTAGTCCATGTTTGATCAATTTCAGAAAACAAGTTGGTAAAAAATTTGTTTCTTCATCTTTCTATTGGTAATGGGTACATAAATTTGAATAGTGATCATATTAACTAGTTTCCTTTTAGGCATATGGATATTATTTTATTATTGGCAGTGTTATATTTCAAGACAGATTTTAAAATGTTTTGTGACAATATCCCGCTTTTTAATTTGTTATTCATGATGTACTAAAATGCATTACCATCTCATTCAAAGTAACCAATATCGTTCCATTTTAGCTCACTCATGTCTAGTATGTTATGCACTTTATGTATACTTTATTTATAGCAACTTTAAACTTTCTTAACTTCACAATTATTACATTTAGTGCTCCCTTTACTATTGGATTTTTAAATCACAACTCTATGTTGACGTGTGCAACATTAGCAAATGGTGATCTTAAGAGGTTTGATTCATCCATTTTATTAAGGTGGGCTCTGTTTTCAGGACATGACTCTTCTCCAATTTTATTTTGAAGACCTCCTGCCTATGAGGCTAATTTTCACCTCTGCAATACCTCCACAATACCTGTTGTTGCTACTCAATGTTGCAGACGTAGACCACTATATCTTTTTTCTTAGTCTACTTTAGCTTGGAAGCTTTGCTGAAACCTAGCCACCCTTGGTACCCCTGCTGATATTTGTAATATCAATGAGATATTACGTAGTACTAGATCAACATGTAAACCACCATAATATGAGACACTGACAGATAATGGGTAAGCTTTAATTATAGGACTGAGACAATATGTACAAGCAAAGCGATGCTGATTTATGTGTCAGAAGATGAGTTGAAGTTTGCTAGTCAGATTAAGATGAGAGAAAGAACAGTAAACAAGAGACAAAAACAAAAGCAGAAAAAATAAGAAACTTTAAAAATATACGTGATTTTGGCAGTTAAAGCTTATATCAATTTGAATTTGTCGATAGTGAAAGGGGGAAAGCCAACCTATCAGTGAGGTTGCAGCATGGGTTAGAATTCCATTCTTGCTACCATAATGTAGTATGCTGGGTCATCGAGAAACAAAACCAGTAATGCTCATTTGTGTATAAGAAATAACTTTTTTTATTCAAACAATAAGTCCATATCAAGAAGTCATCCCAGTGCATCTCAACTCAAGTCTATAATTCTAATGCTAGCTAAAGTCCTCTTCAGATTAATGTAGCTGCAAACCAATGATACGGAAAGCTGAATCCAAATATAGGTTAGTGACTGCAGTATCATGTAGACCTAAAGTTGGTGGAACCATGGCCAGAGAGCAAGAAGTCTCAGAATTGTTTGAACCACAATGGGCCACCTCTGGTTGCAGACAGGTCCAGCAAGTAGGAATGTAGGGGGGTGGAGAGATGAGAGTTTCTCTCTCACAAAAAGGTCACATATAAGGAGGCCTCATCAGGCTGTGACTCGAGTAAAAGGGTGCCTTCCACCGTTACACTTTCACAGAAATTCAAATTGACATAAAATCTAACTGCCTCAATGTTGCAGTCAAGCAAATGATGACTATTTCTGGTGATTTATGAGTAGCAGACAGGGGTGGAGCTACAAAGGGGCTTCTAAAAAGAAGGGGAATGAAAATATAGGAATAGTGGACACAGGATGAAGAAAAACTTTGTTAAACCTTGTTAGATTCCAGTAAACAGAACACTTACATGCTTTCAAAGGTTGGAATGTAAAATTCTAGATTTTGAAACCTTGAACTCATAGTGTAAATACGTTACATGAATGAGAACTGTAGTTGCTGATATTCTACAGCATAATATAGCAAAAGTATATGTGGACTCTGTCTTCAAAGGGAAAGCTATAATGGTTGTGAAAAGCAAACAGAGTAATCCTCTGCCACTGAAGAAAAAAGGGTCACATGGGTTCATATTGCTCCATAAAATCCTGTTAACAATAATCCATTTTCAAATCACCTGGAGTTCCTAAAAAATACTAAATATATAACTCTGCCCAAAGATATTCTCAAGTTTGCATTTCTAATATACTCTAGAGGTGATTGGGATATCAATCAGACCTTCTTTTTTGCAGTATAGTTATTACTAGGGTTGTTCAACTTTAAAATATCATTATATGATTGCAGCATACTTGACTGAAGAGGAAAATGCCAGCTCTGTCAATTTAACCCATAACAAAATCACGGTCATATGAGGCCACAGGCATGCTGATCTTTCTGCGGGAAGGGAACATCTTAGTCTAATTAAAGACCATGTTCCTGTCTGTGGCTATACTCTTGAAAGCATTTACTTGTAAAGTCATGGGAAATAATAATACATTTTCAATACTCTTGCTCTGTGTTAACATTCAACCTATGTATACTCCACATGAATTATTCTGGCCAGGAAATGCTGTACTTGCTTTCAATTGTGCTTGAGTCAGCTTTTTTTAGATGTGTCCGTATCAAAAACATTTTTTAAAATAGTTAGGAAAGAGGCATAATTGCTATGGCATTAAGGAGTGAGCTTTGATATCTCCTAATCTAAGTACATTGAAGGAAAGGGATCATCTCTGTTGAACATTACTCACTTATTCCTAACCTTTTGATTATTTTGTTATTTAAAAAATAGGACAACCAGAGGAACAGGTGGTTTCATCCAGAAGCATTAGGGGATTGCAAGACTGATTAAAATGGAACTTTCTGAAGGATGGGAAATGAGCTGAAATGCATGACTTTGATTCTTTTCTTTGAATACCTGCCCATGTCGTGTATTCCCTTCTTTGGTTTCTCTTCAGCCTGTGATTTGTTTATTCTTTTCCTTATGTCTTTGTCTTGTGCTAGGACAGACAATGACAAACAGAATGGAACATCGCTTGCGTGTCAGATTCCCTGTTGTCTAATCTGATATAGCTTATAATATATAACTCACAGTTTGGCTTTACATTAGATTTTTTGAATAGCACATGTCATGATTTTTATCACTTTGTATAATGAATATGCTAACCCTAGGCAACATTTTCTGTTGTTCCACAGAGTTGATTGTATGGCAACAAGCGATGCTGTTTTGTTATATAATTAAATAATGATTATTTATGTTAGTGTGTAATAGTGCTCATTCTTTCCTTCACATGACAAATAAATAGCATATTTAGAAGTAAAATTGCCTTTTTCCCTCTACTGAAAATGAATTTTGTCCTGAGGTTAACATATATAGCAAAATTGAATAATAATAAGCTATTTTATACATGTTTCACATTAGTTGTTAATTACACAGAGTGATTTTATTTTAGGGGAGATTCCTCAGGTAGGTCTCCAAATTTTCAATATATTAACGTTCAAATTTTAATAGCCAAAATTTATGGGATTTTCCTTGTTACCTTTATGACTATTCTGCTTCATAGCATTAAAACCGTTCAGAAGTTCTTGAACTTAACACAGACTAAAACACACTAGATGGTGCTGTTATCCTAGCAGCAATCATGAATTGGAAACTTGTGTAGAATAAAGCTAGACTAAAGAAAATAAAGCTTCCTGTGCATATTGAATTTTGTCTTACACCAGAGGATACACTAATATCAGATTATATAATTCTTTTCTATGGCTTTTGTATTTTATTCAGAAATAATTTGCTAATGGTTGATGCTAGCACAGTAATAGTTTAAGAAATATATATGTGCATGTGTGTGTGAGAGAGATGGAGTAAATATTCTGATATTATCAGATTTTCTCTCTCACCACTTGCTTCCCTATATTAATACACTCTCTGGTTCCTATATTCTAGTTAGATAGTACTTCCTTGATTCTTTTACTCCCATGTTTTGTTTTGTTTTTCTCCATATGTAATATATCTACTCTTTGTTAATATCAATAACCTGCTTTTAATACAAGGCCAATTTCAAGTGATACGCTTTCCATCTAGTCCAGATACCTTCCACTATTCTTTCTTGATACTCAATCTCTATACCATTTTACCTTTTTCTTATGTACCTGATATTATCTTGTATTAAATTTATATTCTTCTTAAGTACATGGGGAAAATGGTCAGTATTTAAATGCAAACATCTACCCCTCTCTCTTCCTATATTGATCTTTAAATGAATTTCATTTAAATGAATATTGTATGCTGAATGCAGCCGGGGCTAATTGACGTGTGCATTCTCTGTTAGGCTGGGTTGTTTAGAAAAACAAAACCCAAATAGGTATAAGACATACGAGACCCCTATATGTTTAAGAAAGAACATCATATTGAGAAGTTATTTTATATCAAGAAGGCATGCCCACCCATTCCAATTTAAGAATGTGGGTCTGTTGGTAGCCAGAATGTTCTACAGAGTCAAGTAGCTACAGGCTGATGTTGCAGACAGGAGAGGCAGTAAACAGGGCGATGACAGGCCATGGGTGCAGTTATATGGACCAAGATCAGTGGGAACATGGCAGCATGCTGACAACTCCCCAGTTGACTCCTAGTTTCTGTGAACTATATGGGGCCACCCTAGATGCAAACACAGAATCCCAGAACACAGGAAGAGTGAAGGGCCCGGAAGAGAGGGAAATTCCCTTTGTATCTCTTATAAAAAGTCCACCCCCACTCGCAAAGAGGCATGATCAGACTGTGTGACCTGATTGATAGGTTGGGCTCTACCCATACTCATTCAAACAGGTTGAAATTGACATAAAAGCCAACCATCACACATGCAATGAAGAAATAAAAGATGAACAAATGGAACAAAATTAGAAAAATTGTTTTCTTTTTTTCTGGATGCTCTCTTACCAATCTCCTTGATAATACTATTCTTAGCCCTAAGAATTTGACCTCTATGAAATGCGTCAATCAAGCATTCTTGTCCTCTAGCTCTATATGATCTGGCCAAAAAACATTAACAATAAACATGAAGGTAAAAGGAAGAAAAATGGAAGTGTTTATTGCCCTGGCTCCCTCAGAACAAAGGGACAGGTTGTCTGGGCTCATCTCCTCTCCTCCCCACCCCCAATAAGGCTACAGCCCTTGACAAGACAAAGTGGGAAACCTGGAAGCTTTGTGGTCTTTCTTTATTTAGCTTAAGTCTGCCCTTCTAATAAACACTTTGACATTTTCCTTTCTGAGAATGCTTTATGATCTATGCAGGGACCTCAGAAAATTTGTTGTCTCATGTAAGAAATGATACTTCAGCCCTTTCTATGCTTCTGCTGGGTTTGACAATTAAATGAGTGGCCAGCGAGAACTCCTAGACAAGATCTACTATTATAGGGCTGATTGTGGACATTAGCCAGATCCAATTCGTGTGAGAAAGGCTCAGGATACAATTGTTCAGGCCTCTCTCTCACCTTCAGCTTCTTCTCTTGGCTTCTGCTATGCTTTAGCAATATTTTAAAAAAATGATTTTAGGCCTGCCAATGCATGCCAAAGGGCATCCCAAACCATGATAAGCCTCAGCCTGCAAGCACTCAGCTCCAGCTCCATGGATTGATCAGCAAGTTCAGCTCCCAGAACAGATTCCCACAGGCACCCCATCTCAGAAAGTTGTCCTATGCATTTAGTTGTGTTACTATGTGCTGAGAAGCCCCCAGCTTGGCTTCTGGCTCTTGGTGCAGCTGCTGCTCCTTGATGACGCCTCTGGAGTCACAGCTGTGACCCCGATGTGCAGGGGTCTCTGCTACATACTCCACTCCTGGCTCTCTTTTGCTGGATTTATGTAATAAAGTGGGACTCAAAGAGATTTTAGCGCCATCTCAATATGATTTAGCTGGAAAAATATAGGTTCCTCCTTCCCTACTTCCTCTCTAAATTCTAGGCAACCACTATCTTTTTTGTATCTATTAATGTACCAGTTCTTGACCTTCATGAGAATCTGCAGTCTTTTGTAACTGGCTTCTTTTAGTAACCATCTTTTTTTTTGTTAACTTCAACCATCTTTTTAAGCATGTATTGCTTTATTCCCTTTTTTAGCTGAGAAATATCCAAATGTATGGGTATACATTCATCAATTGAGTGTTATTAGAGTTGCTTTCGTGTTTAGGCTATTGTGAGTTATAAACACTCTGTACTGATTTTTGGAAAGCATACACTTCCTTTACTTTGGATGTATACCGAGAGTGAAATTGTTGTGTCTTTGATATCCTCTGCAAGAAGACAACAGAGGTGTGAGTATTCTGAATTTTTTTCCTCCTGATATAAATGATAAGTTATACTTAATTTATGGCAATTTTGAAATGCTTAAACGGCAATATATATATAAAATACCATCTTTAGACATAAGGAAAATTGCTAAAAACATGTTCTGCTTTTCTGTCCTCATGGTGGTGGTGTTCTTTTTAGGCTCTGTCCACTCAGTTCTATGACATAACAAACTTTCATTAAACAAAGTTAACCACTGCCTGGCCCTATACCAACCTCCCAATTGTTCTTACTTTTAAGCCCATGGTTGCAGGCATGTGTCAATCCACTTTGTCAGGAACTTTTCTCTTTGTTTGCTGACTGTCTGCTTTACCAAACGATGTACTTTTCCAGGGACTGGTTCTCGCTTGACAACTCCAGTCAAAAGTACTGGACACAAACTCTTGTCATACTTACCTCTCAGGAGCATTCTTCCAAGAAACATTTGTTTGTCTTTTTGACAGCCATGGTTCTTCTAATATCTTTTTTTTTTGCCAGCACCACGTCAAATGCATCAATTTTTTCCCATCTGCTTTATTTAATGCCCAACTTTCACAAGCATGTGTTGCAATTGAAAATATCATGGCTTGGGGAAGGTGGACCTTGATTCTCAAAGAAACATCCCATGCTTTAAAACAAAAATGTAAAAGTCTTATGCAACAGATTTACCCAATGCAGCAGGTCTTTGATCTATATTGACTGTTGCTTTTATGAATATTGATTGGACATCCAAGCAAGACAACATGCTCAATAACTTCAATCTTGTCTCTATCATGCTGTTACCTATTGGTCTTGTTTTGAGGATTTGGGTCTTCTTTATACTGAGTGGTAACCATACTGAAGGCTGAGATCCTTGATCTTCATCAACAACTATCTCAAGTCTTCTTAACTTGCAGCAAGAAAAGTTTTATCATTGAATATCCCAGGTTTTTAATAAACCTCTTTCAATCCTATTGCTGCATTTGGCTTCATATAATTAAGTTTCTCAGATGATTTCATCAGCATGCAGATTTATTAAATATAATGAGAAGATACAGAAATGGTACAATACTTTCCTGATTTTAAATCATACAGTATTGTTCTGGTCTCGTAACTGGCCAGTGATCATTGTACAGTTTCATGTAAGCACAAGAAAGTGTGCTAGGGTTAGTCTTTGTATTATTCATAGTCTTTTGTAATCCATATAATTGAATTCCTTGAAATAGTCAATAAAACTCAAGTAAATATCTTCATGGTATCCTCCACTTTCAACCAAGGATGTCAATAATAATATCCCTTGTTCCATGTACGCTTCTGAATCCTATCTGAACTCCTGGCAACTTCCTGTCATTGTCAATGCAATAGCACGTTGTTGGATGATCTTCCACAAAATTATACTTATGTGTGATGTTAATTATATTGTTTTATAATTAGAGCTTTCTGTTGGATCACTTTTCTTTGGAATGGGTAAATAGAAGGGTCTCTTCTTGTATGTTGGTCAATTAGCTGTCATAGATGACAAATTTCCTGGCATAGATGAGTTACTGCTTCCACTGCTTTATCAGCTTGTTGAAACATTTAACTTGGCATGATATTGATTCTCTAACTTTTTCCTTTTTTGAAATTTGAACTCTTCCTTCAGTTCCATTGGCCCTTGATCATGTTACTTTTTGAAATGATTGGAATGTTGACTAATTCTTTTTTGGTACAGTGACTGTGCTTTATTTCCATTTCTTTTGATGCTTCCTGAATCATTTAATATTTTACACATAGAATTTCTTAGCATTGCAACCAAAGGATCAGCTTTTTCTTTAGTTCTTTAGTAAAAGATATACTGAGCATGTTCTTTGGGGTTTTCTAGCTCTAGGTCTTTGCACATTTTATTGTAATATTTTACTTTGCGTTCTAGAGTTACCTTTGGAAATTTTCTTTTTGATTCTTTAACTTTATCTTTTCTTCTGCCTACCTTAGCCAACAACTCTATGATGAAGAGCAAGTTCATGCTCTTCTAATGTCCACTTTGATTTTTCAATATTTCCCCTGCATTTTTAGTGACCTCTTGCTTTCTTCATGACTGGTGTTCTTGATGTCATCCCACAGTTGATCATGTTTTCTGTCATTACTATTCAATGTGTCAAATTTGTTCTTGAGATGGGATACACTTAAGATCAATTTCATCTCTTGTAGACTTGTTTAATTTTTCTTCAGCTTCACCATGAAATGATATATGAGTAATTGGTAGTCTGTTCCATAGCTGACCCCTGATGTGCTACCTTTACTGCACCAAGAATGTTGGAAGAAATCCTCAGACAACATAAAAAAAATTAATCCTATGTTATGGGACATCAGAGAAAAGAGAAGATATAAAGGACAATGTTGACACATAGGATTCAAAGATAATCATATTTATGATTCTTTAAAACAACTATGCTTGTGGATAAAAAATATCATTTACTTGCTGAGTTCTGGAACTAGATTTTGTTCTGGAAGGAGAGTTGTTTATATAAGGATAATCCCTTTTGCAATTTGGCAAATATTCATTGCAAGTCTATACATATGGGCATTAAAAATAACAACTGCTAGCAAGTTAGAGAACTTACTATATGCCGAGTGTTTTATATCTTTACTTAATCCTCCTGCTACCCTATGCTAAACAGGCTCTTCTTTCCTCCATCTGCTGAGAAGGCTGCAGTAGGTTAGGACACTTACCACAGCAAATTTATCATTCTTTCTGGAGCTAAAATATCAATGCCTACTTACTATGCATGCATATTTCTAACATGAAAGAACATAAAAACTATGAGTAGTATTTGCATATATAATTTTAAAATAAAAATACTGAGAAAAAAATGAGTTCTAAAGAAAATGGAAAGAGGTCGTATTAACCTATTAAATAGTAATGGCTCATTTAGATTTTTTGGTAATTAAAATCTTTTTGTCCTTAGTGAACACAAAAACTCTTTTGACTTTAGGTTTATTTAGTATCCATTCATAATGCTCTTTACCAAGAATTCTGCACCGAGGTGGGTAGGATCTAACTTGTGAGAACAACTGCAATTTAAATAATTTTAGTTGCTGCAACTGAAGGTGCAAATGTACATTCTGTATTTTTGTTTGTTTTGGGGTTTTTTTGGGGGGGCGTCATTGCCCTCTGGTGGGAGTGGGAAGCCCAGCCTTGCTCCTGGAGAGCTGCTGCTGGATTTGAACTGCCAAACCAGTGGACGGCAGTCCCGCACTCAACCACTATGTCACCGGGGCTCAGCCCACCTGTACATTCTATAGACATGTTAATTCCAATAAAATTCCATTAAACTATCAAAATAAAAGTTTGAACATAAGTGGGTATGATGAAAAAGGATTCAGAATAGAATAAAGTAGAATAATTGAATCTAATATAGTCTGTAGAGTGATGGATATGAGTGTTCAGATTAAAACAAATTTAAGAATTGAGTAATGGGCTACTTAATCAAAAGATCTTCAAATGCATCCATTTACAAAGTACAAACTTGGTGCTCCCTTTGGCAGCACATGCACAAATTATCAAATTGGGTCTCTATCATGATTGTCAGTGGCCATGGTGCAGTGAATTACGTGCTTTAGCTCTTCCAGCCATATTCTTCATAGATCTCATTAAATGACTTGAGGGGGCCATGCAGATTGGTTTTACTTCTTTTGCTGGTGGGTCTGGGTAAGAGAAAGTGGAGGAAAATGCTGATGTGATTATAGGATCTGGTTCTGAGTTATTGTTGACAGGGTTAATTTTGTTTATAAACACTTGGAACACTAATGTACGGTCTGCTCAAATTTCCCATCCCACTGAGTTTGAAAATAAGCAGTGCAATATTTATCGTGGCATTAGTAAAATAGTTCCAAGTTGGAAACAGCCCAAATGGAGAAGAATGGATCAAGACACCCTGGTACATATACACAAAGAAAAATTGTGCATTCCTGAGAAACAAAGAAAAGTTGAAATCATGAGAAACCTCATGACGTGGATGTACCCGGAGGAAAACATTATGTTAAGTGAAGTCTGTGAATCATAAAAGAACTTTTGTCTTTTGAGACCAGGACGAGAAAGATAAAACTTATGACAAGGGCTGGCAAAGAGCAAACATTTTGGAGGTTGTCTTGGAGGAAAAGCAAGGATGGGCAGATGAAGCAATGGAGGAGAAGGTTGACAGATACTGACTTAGGTGGGCAGGGGACTAGAGATCTGTAAGGGAGAGAAGAGAAATCAGCGTGAAGGAGGACAGGGTGGAATATAGGGAGGGAGCGTGAGTGAGAGTGGCTGATGTGTGGAATGCAGGTGTGAATTGTATATTGTCTCCACCTGATTCACACTAAAATAAAAATAAGTTCCTAAAAAACAAGAAACAAAGCCTAGGCAAAATGAGGTAAAATCAAAGGAGGCATGTCAGAAGTAGGGAGGAGTGACTCACTACTATCAAGGAAGAAAAGCCAGTTGTGGGTTATGTTCCTTAGACCCCAGGGTCTCTGCCCTCTCAACTGTCTAGATTCTGGACTTGGAAAGGTGTGACACTAGAGGAATGGAAGCGACAAATCTAGACCACAAGGTAAAGTAGTAATTTTTCTGGTCCATGGAATCAGAAAATTGAGTGTTTTCAGTCAATGGGCTTTATTGCAGAAGGTGGGCGGGGGGGTGGGGAGGGCAGTGCTCCCGACATTTAATTGGTGAAGCTAGATTGCTAGAACCAAAAAAGTTCAAGTCCAGATTTAGGTGCAGTGGAATGCCTTTAGAGTATTTTTTGACAGTGCTAATAGAGGCCTGTAAAATGATTTGAGATGGACATAGGATAGACCAAAGGATTCAAGATAAGAGAGAGGTCTAACTTTGTGCACAGTAGAGAAGAAGCAGTACTGGCCAAAGAACTGAACCCTAAATACTTCTGACCCTAAAGGTGATGTATTATATTTTCTAATAAACCCTATAATTTTGAATAATACTTGTAAGTTTTGGGTGGCCATTGAAAGGAGCTGCTTACTCTAGCTGAGAATTAGAAAGTGCTATGTGAACAATGATTGATATCTGAATTGGTAAAGAAAAGTAGAGGCCAGAGGCACATTTAATTCCAGTATTATTGAAATTGACAGTGGCCTGATGTGCTATTTGATTCTCACTCTCCTATGTAAAGTCACAGAAGGTCAGACATTACCACAATGTCCTTTTAATAGTGTCCATAATAGTTTTTTTTTGTTTGTATTTAGGTATCATTGCCCTCTGATAGGAGTGGAAGGCCCAGCCTTGCTCCTGGAGAGCTGCTGCTGGATTTGAACCACCAAGCCAGTGGGCCACAGTCCTGCACTCAACCACTATGCCACCTGGGCTCAGCTCGTCCATAATAACTTTAACTTATTTCTTATGAGTATTCAAAAAGTTGCCTTTGATATTGTTCCTTTCAGATGTCTTAATCCAGAAAATTATATTTTGCTAGAATGAAATCTCATTCCCCGAGAAAATAACTCCAACACTTGGGATAAAAGTCTCAATTAGTTTGAAAAGGTAAATTATGGACAATGTACCCAGGGAAAGCAAAATTTTCATATTCTCTGTTTTGTAAATGAACTGATGAATTTCATCTGAGCACCTAATTTTTTTTTGATAGTTGTGTCTCTGTGGTAAATTCTGAACAATGGGTTCTGAACAGAAGTAAATTTTGCTTCTTCCATTATTTCAAGTTAAATAATTTGGTGTGCCCTGCACTCAGTCTTATTGCCATTGAGTCAATTCCAACTTATACAGGGCAGGATAGAACTGTTTCTGAGACTGTGATTATTTCCGGGAGTAGGATCCCCATCTTTCTCCTGATCCAAAGCTAGTAGTGGCTAGCAGGTCAATCTAAAGCCCACAACACCACCAGGGATCCCATGTGTACTGCAGTAGGCTTGGTAGTTTTAATTGTCTCCTACGCATGTGATCATTGGATAGTAACTAAAGAAGACCTGAGAAGACTTGACCTCTTTGAATAATGATGTTAATAAAAACTATTGAAAGGATTCTTGTCTGCCAGAAGGATAAATATATCTGTCTTGGAAGAAGTACAGCTGGAATACTCTTTGAAGTGACAATGGTGACAATGATCTCATGCACTCTCGGGAAAAAAATACACCACACTTGGCAAAGGAGAGTGTGTGTGAAAAAGAGGAAGACCCTCCAGCAGATGGATTGATAGAGTGGCTGCAGCAATTACTCAAATAGGACGAGAACTGTGAAGATAGCACGGTCCTAGGCAGATATTTTTCTGTTGTCCACTGTGTCTTTATGAGTCAGAACCACCTCGATGGCACCACTCAAGAGGTCAAAAGGTGCTTTGCATTGGGTACATCTGCTGCATATGGCCTCTAATTAGCATAGTGAAAGGCAAGAATGTTACTATGAAAACTAACATGCACCTGACCCAAACCAAGGTATTTTCATTTGCTTCATGTGCATCCGAAAGATGGACATTAAATATTGAAAGCTCATGCATTTGATTTGTGGTTCTGAAGAAGAATATTGAAAGTATCATGGATGGCTACAAGGACAAACCAAGTTGTCTTGGTAGAAGTACAGCCAGAATGCTCCCTAGAGCCATGGGTGGTGGGATTTCATCCTCCATACTTGGACATGTTTTCCGGAAAGAAACATCCTTGGAGAAGGACATTATGGTTGATCAAATGGAGGGACATTTAAAAGAGGAAGGTCGTCAACAGGAGGACTGAAACAGAGACCGCAATGGTAGCTTAATCATCTGAGAACTATGAGGATGGTTCAGGCAGTGTTTGGTTCTGTCATGCATAGGATCACAATGGGTCAATTAACACCTTAGCCTTTTGCCTTCCTGCCACCTAGTGTGATAGTCTGCATGAGAGCAGCAATCTTGGATTTAAAGATAGTTATGATATTTTGAAAACAAAAAAAATTAGTCTAGTCCTGTCTTAATAGAGCAATATTCATCTTCTACTCATCTACCCACCTCTACAATATGAAACCTCTCTTGTTCAGTAAATGGATTTTCTGCGGTCTTATTGAGATAAAATATATAGGTTATAAAAGTTACTTGTTTAAATTGTATGAGTCTACATTAGGAAACTGTCCATCTGTTTATATCTCTATAGATATGCCTGTGATGGAAATTTAATGATTTTGCACAATTTTTTGGCTAGAATTTTTTCATTTAGCATGATCCTTTTGTAGGTAATCTTTTTTTTTCCTTAAGCATGTATTTCATTCTTTTTTATGGAAAAGATTCCATTGCCTAGGTACTTATTAATCAGTTAATTGACATTAGGGCTGTTTCTATTTGGGGGCTGTTACGAACATGTCTATTTCTCTAAGAGTGTTAGAATGGGTTTATCGTTCATTTTGGGTCTTGGCAGAGCAGAGGTTAGGAATTGAGCTGCGCTTCCATTTGAAACCCGCAGCACCTCTGCAGGGGAAGGTTGCATTTTCTGCCTCCTCACAGGGTTGCGGTCTTAGAAAGCCACACCGAGTGACGATGAACCAGCACTGACTGCACAGAAGCGAGCTTGTGTATCGACCTATGGGGAGAACTGCCATGCCACAGGGTCACTCTGTGTAACGTTTTGGAAATCACCAAACAAGTTTCTAAAGTGACTGTATATGTTTACCTCCCCACCAGCACGATATTATCTGTTGTTAGTAGGTGTTATCTACTCCTTTTCCTCTCAGAACAACCCAACTTAGAACAGAGTGAAACACTGCTCAATTCTGTGTCATCCAAACAATTGTTACTCCTGCAACTATTGTGTCAATCCACTCATTGAAAGTCTTCTTTCTTTCTGATCTTCTACTTGTCAAGCATGATATCACTTTAGAAGGACTGGTCTATCCTGACAACATGCCCGAAATAAGTAGAATGAATTTGGGTCATCTTTACATCGAAGGAACATTCTTCTGGCTGGACTTCTTCCAAAACAGATTAATTTGTTTGTTTGTTTTTTTGGCAGTCCAGGGTACTTTCAATATTCGTTATGGACATGACAAAAAATATCCACTCTTTAGTCTTCCTTACAAGCGATTGTAAATACCACGACTTGGGCCAGGTGAACCTGGTTCCTCAAAATGACATCCTTGTTCTCCCGCACTTTAAAGAGGTCCTATGCAGTGGATCCCCACAGCAATGCACTCTTTAATGACTGGACTGCTGCTAACATGAGCATTGGTTGTGTGGGTTCAAGTAAAGTGAAATCATTGTCGGCTCTAGCAAAGATGTTTCCAGCTCCCTTTGTTCCAGAAGCTGAGCTTCTGCCCAGACGTGATTCTCAAAATATTCAACAACTGACACAGCGCAAGGAATGGCCAATGCTGTATTGGAACCAACTCAAGCTAGCTCAGTGCCCAATAATAGAATAGTCAACAACCTTACAACCCAGTTATTAAATCTTTTGTAGTTTGAAATATCCCATGGGGGGTTTTCACAACAGAAATTGGAAAGTACTTAAAAATCAAGACATCCTTCTAGAGGGATGGGTTACCAATCATAATAAAAACTGCCTGAAGAGATACCGCCTGTAAATAATGTCATCTGGGCCATGGGATTTCAGCAGAATATCAGCTCTGCCTTCACTCTAATGCTGTAGACTTATGATTTAGCACCAATATGATTTAAGTACATGAAAGTAACTAAAATTCAGAACATTAGTAATTATGTGTTCTGTTTATAAACTATCTTGGAATATATGATATTTGTAAAATTAGGTATATTAGAAAATATAAGAAATCTGATTCATGGTTGTATTTACGATTAAGCAGTTGGGTTAAGCCTGTTATCTTAAATAGAAATTATGAGAAATCATTAATTTATAATTAATATTAGATATTTAGAATAATTTAATCTCATATTTGTATGTCCAAGTTATTATATTAGAACACTTAATCATTTAGCATATTTTTTCATAAGAGGTATTTGAAATATTTATAAAGACAATCAACTAATAAATTTATGTATGCAATAAAACAAATCTAATTAAAAGTATCTCTTTGAGTATTATTTAAATTTACCAAATTACTGAACATATATATATAACTACAAGATTTAAGAAAATAATAAATTTTGTCTTAAATATTAATCTTGAAAAGCAATTTAAACTCAAATATTGACTGTTTTCTTAATATATTCCATGGATCTGAAGAATACTTATTGGCATACACAATGACCTTTGGCAAGTATAACTATTTCTAGGTTTTGTCTAAAAGTATTAAAAACACAAGAAAATGCAAAATGTTTAAAGGATTTATTGAGACTATCCCAACTTAATTAAGGTAGGATAAAGAGAGAATTGAAGGCCTGCTTCACATAATCTTGATAAAAGCTTCCATTTTAATCTCCATGAGAACTTGTGATGGTAATTTATCATGCTGATTGGAAGAAAGGCCCTGTCCAGTGTCTGCCTCTTCGCCTGTTCCACTGATTTACATCTACTTCTCCATCACTGGTGTTTAAGTTCTCTGGTATTTAGTGTTCTTCCTGCTATTTCAGATTCTTTCTTGATGTATACACTCAATCATTTAACCTTTGCTAATAGCTTTTTAAAAAATATAGATTTTATTGGGGGCTGTTACAGCTCTTATAACATTCAATACATTGTTCATATTAAGCATACTTGTACACATTACCACATTCATCTACAAACATTTTCTACTTGAACCCCCCCAGCATGTGCTCTTCTTTCCCTCTCTCCTCTAGTTAATTTTTTTTAATTCCAACTCCTCATATTTCCCCTTCCCCCTTCTCCTCCCCTATGAACTCCTAATAATTTACAAAATATCATTACCTCTTCAGATCGCACAGGGTCTAATGTGCCACTTCACTCATCCCCCATTGTCCACATCCCAGAGAGGAGGTCACATGTAGATCCCAGAAATGAGTTCCCCCTTTCTACACCCATGTAGTTTATTGTTAAACTGTTCAGTTCCCCCTCTCTACTCCACCATCCCTCCACCTTCCCAGTGTCACCACTCCCCACTAGTCTCAAGGGATTATCTATCCTAAATTCCCTATGTGTGGGTAAAAGCTGGACTTTCTATCTGTGGAGAGTTACACTCTCAGTATCCCAAAGGGCAGTGGTACCCTGTCCTATAGGCTTGACCTGCGCCCGCCTCAACTGATAGCAGTGCATTTGTTGCTGTTTTTGTACTGTATCAAAATGCTTCTCTGTCGTATGCATAGATTAACATGATCCCTGATGGCAATGGTTCAGGGGATCCCTGATTATTTTTTCCCTTTTCTGATTTCTTGCACACTATTGTGTGACATAATGAGAGAAAGATGAGGCTACCTGTTCTGTGAAGATTTACAGCTGCAGAAATCCAATATAGGGTTGTTATGCAGAGGCAGTATCATATCCACAGCACGGTTTGTGGGCTTCTTTTTGGTGTGTGTGTGTGTGTGTGTGTATGTGTGTGTGTGTGTTGAGGCTTTAGGTGCTAGCTGAGAAGTTCAGCTGGTCAAGCCCACCAGTGACTGCAAAGACAAGAAAAATGGAATCTACTCTTTTCACGATTCTTGTTGCAGTTAGGGCGCTATTCAATTGGTTCTGACTCACAGTGACGCTATACAAAAAGGGAGGGGGGTGGTGAGAACCTGGAAAACCCTGTGGAAAAGATCTACTCTATCTCCTGGAGCTGTTAGGAGTTGGATTCCACCAGAGAGCACACAACAATAGTCACATATGATGGTGGATTTTTATACCCAAACCTCCATACATCTGGATATCACAACAATTAAAGAACAAGTTTGACACTGAACCCTGATTGATTCAGCACGTTATTCAATTCTTTCAGGTCTGAAATTAGCAGTGTTTTTATGAATTTGTTTATCACAAGTAACCACCAATTACACATCCACAGAAAGACATCTGCAAAAAACTTCACTTTCTGATCTCTGTTATTTTAACTTTAGTTCACAGCATGTTTACATTCCCCTGGTGGTGGGTGGAGGGAAAAATACTTAAGATTCATGGTACAATGACTATTACCAAATTTTCTTGATTTTTTTAGAATCTGTTGTATGTTGATGAATATCCTATGACAAAGAAGAAAAAAAGGCTAAACTCCTTTTTATCAGTTCTCACAGAGAAATGTGGTCCAATAGACCATCACCCCCCATTAAGTTCCTGTTCTAACAAGCTAGAAAGTAAAAATAAAATAAAATAAACCCCAAATCTGAATATTGAAATAGGTGTTAAAGATTCTGGCATTGATTTCCCACAAAAAGAAAGCTCTATTTCTTTTGAAAAGCTATTCGTTTGGATGGACAAATCCTGGCAAACAGATGCAATGAGTGGTGTGTTCTCTTCATAAATTAGACCATCAATTAATGTTGCATCACAGGACAAGACTATCAAAATAGAACTGATGCTATCTTTATCAGGGTGCTTCTTGACCTGGAAAGACATATGCAGACAGTGATTGAAAATGTTATTCTAATGTATGGCTGTGTAGTACAAAGAAGTGGGATAGACAGAAGCAAGGTAGGAAGTAGAAAAGCTTGAATGCTTGCCTAAAACATATTTCAACAATACTTAATTGCTATAGATAACTCAGAAAGAAGAGTCTTATTATTCTCAAAAACAGAGAAGAAACTCATGACCATCTAGTTGAGGGTGAATCAGATGGGACAGGGTAGAACTGTAATTTTTCACAAAAGTAAAAGAGGAATAGTTAGTGATTTCTAACTGTTGACAGTGCAGTTAATAACCTAACTTGTAACCTCCATGCCTCCAGGGGTCCATTAAGACATGCCATCAATTTATTTTTTACTAATAGTGAATTTTTGTATAGCAAAAAAAATCATTGTCAAGTTCTATACTACCCTTACAATTATATGAAGAGATACCCCCAAAAAAACTGAAATTTCACTGGAAGGAGCAGAGCTTTCATAGTATGTCATTTGTCCCACTAGGTTAGCATCAGAGCAATTCACTCCGAGTTAGTGCACTGAGTGGCATCACCTGGGAAAGTTCTCTCTGGTCACAGTGAATCTTTTCAGTAAAAGCAGCTTCACTTGAACCTCTTGTGATGGCTGATTTAAGAGAACAGCATGTAGCTATGAAATTTTGTTTCTTGTTTGAGGAAAAAAGACTTCAGAAACTGTTGTGATGTTGAACACAGCTTATAAGGACAGTTCTATGGGAAAGTGTCTGACTAATTTTCTCATTTCTAAAAAGTTGAAATGTTGATTGATGACAGACCTCATTCTAGACATCTGTCAACTTCCTGAACTGAGGAAAATGTCAATCTGTAGTACATTTGGAGTTAGTTCCACCAGTTCAGACTGTTAATCAAATCTTTTATCTAGAGGCTTCAAAAAGATTGTCTAACAATATATGACAAAAATCATCTGAATTATGATAGATGAGGGAGTGGTTTTGCCACCATGACTAGTTTTACAACTCTGACAATCTACCTGCTCACACAGCCATCTCAGTGTGCACGTTTTTGGCAAAAAAAAAAGAAAAAAAAACAGCAAGCCTTCCTTGTCCCATGCACCTTCTTCACGTGAGCAGGCTCCAAGTGACTTCTTTTTGGCTCTGTGAAAGAAAAGACTTGCAAATGAAGAGATTTGATGATGTGGAGAGGTGAATTAATGAAACAAGCGAAATTCTGTCAGCCATTCAAATAGACGAGTTTCAAAAATGTTTTCAAAAATAGAATCACAGATTTGGCAAATTTTTTAAGTGTAATGGGCAGTACTTTGAAGGTGATGAGGTTGGGTTTTTTTGGGGGGGGAGGGGAATGCATCATTGCCCTCTGGTGGGAGTGGGAGGCCCAGCCTCCAGCTGCTGCTGGATTTGAACCGTCAACCCAGTGGGCCACAGTCCTGCACACAACCACTACACCACCAGGGCTCAGCGAGGTTGTTTTTTTAAAAAAATGAATACATGTTTATGAAAATAAAATTCCATTTGGGGAGGAGAACCCCCTTTGTACTTATGGTTAGTAGCATTTTACAGCCATTATATCAATCCATCTCATAAGAATCTTCCTCATTCTCTGCTGACCATCTCTATCTTACCAAACATGAGATCTTTCTCTATTTTTACCAAACATGGTGTCTCCTGGTAATGTGTATAAAAGTACATGGAATGAAATTCTGCCACCTTCACTCATAAAGAACTTTCTGGCTGTACTTTTTTCCAACACAAATTTGTTCCTTATTCTTACAAACCATGTATATTCAATATTTGTTGTCATTGTCATAATTTAAATGCAGCCATTCTTCTAGAGTGTTTTTATTCACAAATCAATTTTCACAGACATATGAAGCAATCAAATATACTATGACTTGGGTTAAGCACACCTTCATACTAAAGTTGATACCTTTGCTCTTTAAGACATTACAGAGGTCTTTCGCTGAGGATTTATAATACTTTTTTTCCCCACCCCCTTGCTATAGTACCCATATTGTCAGTAATCCTTTTATAGCGGTAACATCAAGCAGGACCATGTCATAAGAACTGTTATTAGATTGGGGTTAGAATAGAGTAAGCACAAAATCCATTCATAAAAATAAACACCAAGATGAAGGCAGGCTTTCAGCCCCCAGGTTATGTAATTATCTAATCTGATCTCTCAAGCAAGGAAGTAGAAAATTTGCTTGGTGACCATGTACCATTATCTATCTATCTATCTATCTATCTATCTACCTACCTACCTATCTATCTATCTATCATCTATCTATCTATCTATCTATCTATCATCTATCTATCTGATATCTCTGTAGATCTTTCTCTATATATTTATATATGGAGAGAAAACTGTATACAATAAACAGTAACAAGACATAAAGATCATCAATGCACTAAAAGATAGAACAAATAAGAGATGATATTCTACAACTGGCCCTTGCACACTGTCGATGGCAGGTGCTGTCAGGCAGCCTAGAACTCATGGCAATCCTTCAACAAAAGAAGGGAGCCAAACATAACTGCGAGATGGCAGAGGACCAATCATTGATTGCTGTGATGATCTTTATGTCTTGCTGTTTATTTTTATAGAAATGGACTCAAACCATATTAGTCCTTTTTTGGAAAGACTAATTTCATTCAGCATAATGGTTTCCTGGTCCCTCTATGTCATGAGATGTTTTTGGTTTTGTAGTTGTTTTTTAGATATGCATAATATTCCATTGTATGTATGTACCATCATTTCTTTATCCATTCTTCTACAGATGGACAGTTTGGTTGTTTCTAGCATCTTGGTATTGTGAATTGTACTGCAGTGAGCATGGGAGAAGTTACATCTGTCTGTGTTCTGTCTCTTTTTCTTTTTGGGTATATGCTTTTCTGAACTATAGAAACCATATTTATATTGCCAGTTGTTTTATATATCACCATATCACTTTCTACAATGATTATACTTAAATAAATATAAACCCATCAAGAGTCTGGGTTTTTATTCACTTTTCCAACTTGAGATATACAGAGAGTGTTCTTTTTATTGGTTTTCTAATTCTAGGTCATTGTATGCTTAACTATAATGCTGTGCTTTGTTTTGTGAGTCATCTTTTGAAATATTATGGTCAGCTTTTGCTATATCATGTCTTCTTTCACTATAGATACTCTGTGTTCAGTTAATCATAGAGCAGTGCCCACTAGTTGCTGTGATGCTGGAAACTAGGACACCAGTATTTCAAATACCCACAGAGACAAATGTGGTTACTATAATTTAGTGGAGCTCCTAGATTTAGGAAGGAAGAGATGGTTCGCTTCTCAAACCTTAATGAATACTAGTGGAACCTAGTCTGATATTGTGCCAAAAGATGAGCATCTCGGGTTGAAATGCAGTCAAAATGCATTCTCCCCAAAGGAGAATCAGTCTTATTGACATGGAGCAGAGGCACCCAACTCAAAAGGAGAAGAGACATACGGGAGAAGCTCAAGATCATCAGTCGTCATCATAAACAGATGAATGCATTTGAGGAATTTATTTTATCTGAATCCCTAGGCAATGCTCATGAAAGCTGTAGACCAGAAACCAGAAAACATGACATTGAGCAAGTGAACTGCACAACTTTGTTTTAAAGTTTTAAGTGGCAAAGATATGTTAATCTGTTAACTAAGATAGATCTGACAAAATTATGGTATTTCAATTGCCCCATAGGCTTGGACAATGAGGAAGCATGGATTCATTTGAGTGACAGTGTTGTCAAAGAACATTTAAAGTACCGTGGACTGCCAGATCAATACCTAAATCTGTCCTTCAGCAAGTCTAGCCCGAATGCTCCTTGGAAGAGGTGATGACAAAACTTTTTTTCTAGTTCCTTATACATGTTACCAGGAGAGGTCATATCTGATAAAAATAACATTTTTGAAAAGTATAGTATCAGCAAAGAAGTTTTAGACTCTCAAAAAGATGAATGGACACCGTGGATGCTCACTCATAACTGGGAGATGGCAAAGGTCCAGTCATTGGCTGCCTTCTTTTGTATGTGGGATTGCCATGAGTTCTAGGCTGTCTGACAGTGCCTACAGCCTGACAGTATGCAAGGGCCAGTTTTAGAATATCATCTCTTAACTGTTCTATCTTCTACTGCTTTAGTGATCTTTATGTCTTGTTACTGTTCATTGTATACAGTTTTCAAATCTGTTCTTGAGGTGATCCTTAAATTCAAATGGGATACACTCAATGTCACATTTTGGCTCTTGTGGAGTTGTTTTGATTTAATATATTTCATTGGTGGTTTGTTCCCCATTAATCTTGTTGATAATACTGATCTTCCCCATCATTGCCTACATACGTCAACAGATTTGGATGAGTTTATTTCAGTGTCTTTCTTTCTGTGTCATCCACACATCAAGCAGCCATTCATGTTGTGGAGAAGGGTGCTTCCAATGAATAAATAATGGTCTTGAAAATCTAGCATGTGATCTCTGTTGTTTTTAATCATCCAAGACTGCCTTTTCAATTATTGATGCTTCTTAGTTTTCAATGTTGGGTTCCAATTACCAATCATGATCAATGCATTTTGAGTCCTCATTTGATCAATTTCAGACTAGAGTACTTGTTTTAAAATTTTAGTTCCTTCCTCTTGGGCATTAAGGTTTGATGTATTTTTTTTGCCTTATTAGCAGATGAGTATTTTTCTTGTCATTGACTGTGTTGTACTTCAGAAAAGGTTTTGAAATGTTTCTTTTTTCTGATATTGAGTATAAAAATGCTCCTCTTAAAATTTTCCTTCCTGGCATAGTACACACAACAATTGGGGTTACGACTTTGCAATGTATACTTTGCAATGGTAGGAAATAGGCTACTACAACAATACTTTGCTACAATTCTCTACATATCACGGTTTCTTATATAGTTCATTCAACCCATCATTGGTCAATAAATACCATGGCAAAGCTTCCAATATCATAGCAACGACAAGCCATCACAATATCAAAAAATTACAGAGAGTGGTGGGAAAGAATATTAGCATGCAAAAAATCAACCTGAAATAAAAGAATTGGACCACATAGTTCCCTGTGATCTTATTCATGCTATCACTCTTTGAGGCAAAGATATAAGCCCTATTTTGTTATTAAATATTTTCCTGAGATTGACTACAGCCCAAGGAATGTATTACTATGTATATGATGGAATATAAATACTATTATCTTTTCTGCCAGAACCATATGTATATGGTTATAATAGGATTTATTGGTAGGTATTGGGATTTTAATAATCATACCTGGTGAGTTGGATTTTTGGCATTTTTATGAAAATGTCAAGTAAAAAAAGCTTATAAAACATAGTCTACCTGAGAATATTACATTTGTGTACTGCTCTTTTCGGTGTGTGCTGCTTGTCACGCTCAGGTTCCCCCTTCCTGTGGAGACTTGCAGTTGTAGCTTCCTTCTTCATCATTTACCATAAAGTCCATTAGTTCTTAGCTTTGACCTCCTAATTCCACAAGGACTATATCCTGCGCAAACTGATAATGAAAAATTATTACAGTTAACTAATACCGAGCCAAGTTTCTCAGAGATGCACCGCATAAGCTTATGAATTTGCTATGGAATGAGGTAAAGATCATCTCTCTTTGAGGGATATTATATGTAGACATACTAAAGTGATTTTGATAAGGCAAGAGTGCTTGCTGTTGTGGTTGACAAATGAGCAGGGTAGTGATTGGCATTTCTAAGCTCGGCTTTGTGAACCTCCTCAGACTTTCTGCTTCCTTGATATATCACAGAGTGAGTAAGTCAGTGGGGTAGGTTAAGGATGTAAATTCACTCCAAACTGTATCTTGCTCTCTTTTTCATCCTTGAATTTTCTCTCTCCACAGTGCCCTCCCCCACATCCTGCCCCTATCTTTTTCTTAAGTCTGAACCTTAACATTATTGCAATAATGTAGTTTACTTATAGCAATAACTTTCTTGTCAAGAGACATCTGTTCCTTTATGAAAAGTCCCTCCAAGTAAAGCATCAATCATGTCAAAACTTGTGAAACAAAACACATTTTTTTTTTGGTCCCTAGATAGCAAAATCTTGCTGAGAAAACAAACTATGCAGAAATATTAACTGTGTCATATTAATGCATGTGTTCTCTGTGCTCTTTATTTGTCTACATTTGGTGCCATGTGATTCTGATGGTATAAGCTGTCAACCTTCTCTCTGAAAAACCACAAAGGACCCATCAATGTCCTCCTTAAAAACCTTTTCATGAGCTGAAGACCCTAGTGACACACACCTTGAGAATATGATGCTCTATGTTTAGGCATTTTGCTCTTATATGCTAAAAAGGAAAACTGTTAAAACTTACAACTGAGTGAGTGACTTCCAAAGCTATGACTATATTGTGCCAAGTTACCTAAACTTTGTCAGTCAATCATCGTGTGTTTACAAAGCTTGAGTGACCTGCAATGTGGGTAGAAGACATGTGGATGATGAATCAAAACCTCTACTTGACATACTGATGTTTTCAGCAATTGACTATTGTGGCAGTCATGTGCTTATGTTAATTTTATAATTGAAATGTAGGGGTGGAGTCTGGCCTGTTAATCTGGAGATAGCCATTGAGTAGCCGATGAGGCCTCTATGTGGGCATGGCTTTCACCCCAGACTCCTGGGAAATCTCACGGTATTTCCCTTGTGAAGATGAGAAGCTATCTTCCCCGGTAGTTGGGAGTTAGTTTCAGAGATGATTAACCTCAGGCAACACAGAATGGTGGCGTCTTGGAGGGTGGAGTAGCTGGTGGAGAAACCACACAGCTTTGCCCTGATGGAGCCGGACCTCTGAGGCTGGGGCAGCCACATGGAGGCCTCTGCCAGTGATGAGATGCTTCTGCCACCACGGTATGCTGTTGATGGACCCTGAGCCCTGGAAGCGAGGAGCCATGGGGAGACCCCTGTCAGTGCCAGGACACTGTACCCACTGACCTGTGACTTCGTGAGTTGGATGGAGACTTTATGGACTGATTTCGGGCATATGGGTTAATATCGGACTTGTGACTTTGAGCTGGACTGAGCTGGGATGTTTTCTCAATGTCCTGTTCCTCTTGAATATAAACCCATTCCTTATACCTATATGCGTGTCTCTGAAATTTGTTCCTCTAATCTACCTGGACTAACACAAGCTTGAGTGATTTGCAATGTGGGTAGAAAACATGTGGATGATGAATCAAAACCTCTACTTGACATACTGATGTTTTCAGCAATTGACTATTATGCTTGCCACAGACATTTATAAAAGTTACATTCTTTGTTTTGAGGCTCTGAGTGCTAGGCAGGGTTCTCTATAGAAGCAAAACCAGGACACTTAGGATGTCATATCTCTAAAAGGATAGGTTTACAAAGTGAGAAATATAACATCCAATAGGTCCACACAGAAGTACAGAGGGCTCATTTTCATAAGAACAGTTAATACACTGAAGGTCCTTCAACTCACATGGGCTGCCCATCCAAGGTCAAGGAAGCAGGAGGGGAAGTCTAAACTCAGGTAGAGTCAGCCCAGAGGAAGCAACAGTCAGTAGCAAAGGAAGGAGAAAAGCAGACCCCCATGGAGTCTGAAGTTCAAGCTATGCAAGGCCAGACTACACAATCATCAGGTTGGCTTAGCTCCCAGTTGGTGCAGCATATAGTTGAGGCAAAGAACTAGCTCAAGCAGCAATTTGATGATCTGATCAGGGAGAAAAGAGACAAGAAGTTGGCCTCAGGAAGTTTGATTGCTTTCGCCCACATGCTCCTACAGAGGTCTAGTTGGCAAAATAAACCTAACTAGCACATCCCAGGAGCATTTTCTATATGGTCACCTTCAACTACAACATGCATTGGTTAAATGAAGGATATATTTTTGTCCAAGTCAAAGACGAACAAAAAAAAAGAAGACTAGCATGAGGTACAATATAAATTATATTCAATATGTATTGCTATAGTTCAGAGTTGCCATCCAACATAGTTTTAGCTCATAGCAACTTTGTACCCAACAGAGCACATCGCTGCGTAATCTTGTGCCATTCTCTCAATTGTTTTGTTCGAGCCCATGCATGTGACCACTGTCGGTCCCTCTTACTGAAGATCTCCATCTTTTCCCTGTCCTTCCGCTTTACCAAGCATCCTGCCTTTCGCCAGAGACTGGTGAAGTCCAGGAGATGAAGTCTTGCCATCTTTGCTTCTGAAGTGCATTCTGGCTGCACTACTTCCAAGGCTGATTTGTCTGTTCTGTGGGCAGTCCACGATGCATTCTAATTTTCCACCAGGACCGTGATTCAAATGCATCACTTTCTCCCTAGTCCAGGTCCAACTTTCACATGTATGTGAAACAACCAAAAAGGCCGCGGATCGGATCAGGCCCACCTAGTCTTCAATCCAGCATCGTTGCTTTTCAATTCTTTAAAGAGCTCTTGGCAGCAGATTGACTCCATGCAATATGTCCTTTGATGGCTGGACTGCTGCTTCCATGGACATTGATTGTGGATCCAAGCCAAATGAAATCCTTCAGAACGTCAAATGTAATGTAGTTCAGATAAATATCCTGCTTAAAAATTACTTTACACGATGTTAGAGCTAAAAGTAACACATCAGACAGTTTGTGCTGGAAAGACAACACTTTGCTAAGTGGGTAAGTGCACACACACACATGCACACACACGCACACCCTAATCCACTGCCATGTAGGTCAGAGGCATAATGGCCCTCTAGGCCAGAGTCGAAGAGGTGCTCGGGATTTCCAAGACTATACACCTTTACGGAGTGAGATAGTCTCATCTTTCTCCAATGGATTGGTGAGTTTGGACTGTTGACCTTGCAGTTAATAGCCCAATGTTTATCTCAGGTCCTTGAAAGACTTGAGGAATAAGCGGCAATGAAGACAGGGACGTAAAGAGCAATTTGGAGAGACCAGGAATTTGCTAGTGCCCTGGTCCAAAGAAAATTTTATTAATGAATTATAATCGAGGTCTTGGAATGCAGAGACCAGAAAAATAACAGCTTATGGGGGCTTCTGTGGGTGCAGTTAGATGCGCGCTATAAAGGTCATCTCAGAAGCATATGGCAACTCTTGGGTTGGATTTCGATGAGATAATTTTGGTTGACTTTCTTTACGGTTTCAGGGTGATCGTGGTATCTTATTGTAAAGTTTCAAAAATTGAATTTTTTATTGATGAGGAAAAGGCACAGAGATTTGAGTGAAGGCATTTCTTTTCTTTTTTTGACGTCGTAACCATGAACCTACTCACTCTAGGAGTTCAGTAGGAGCTTTCATATGAGGATTTCATTGGGAAACTTTGTTATCCATCCTACCATCCTATAGCTTTCATCTCTCTCCTTCATGTGTCTTGTTCCCTAAACTAAAAAAAGATGGCAAAAAACAATAAAGTCAACATGATTTGAGTCCCTTGGGATACTGAAATGGATGTGGTTTATATTAGCATGCAGATTCTCTGTAGAAAGGATGAGCAATACAGAAATACTACTTTCGAAAGTGTGTGGACCTAGACTGAGGATACTTCATAAAACAATAGCTTCATAATCAATATTTTTGCTCAAAAGGGTTGGATGGTTTAGCAGCAATACATTTGAACTTAGTTTTGTATATACAAAAATGCCTCAGTGCCTCATATTTTGTCAAGGTGACTAATAAATGATCTCTCTTTCCCTCTTTCCTTCTTTTCTTCCTGCCTGACTTTCCCCCCTTGTTTGGTGTTTCTTTATCCACTTTTTCTTCTTTTCTTAATTTTTTCTCCTTTCTGTCTTTAGTCCATTTCTTCTTTCATTATTCTTTTTCTTACTTTTGTATCTGCCTCTCTCACTTTTTTCTCTTCCCCTTTCTTCCTGTATGATCTACTTTTCTTTTTCTGTCTTCTATCTCTCAGGTCTAGTATTGCTTATGATCCAAATCTGTGTAAACAATAACAGTATCAACCACAGGAGAAAATTTGAAAAATCAGTGATCAGCATTGGTAAGTGAAATCTTTACTGGGACTATTAAAATTACATATACATGTCTAACAAAGAATCACTGCAGAAGATGTAAACATGGTACTTTAATCAGGAAAAAATGATTTGATTTATACATTCTTACGAGGTGCCATTACGCGAGTTCCAATGCATAGCAACCCTGTTTCCACTAGAGCAAAACACTGCCGGGTCCTGCACCATCCTCATAAATGTTATGTCCCTTCATTTTAATTTCCCTACTAATAAAAAGTTCAGATCATTTGCATTGGGCATTACATAACATCTCGAGCATTTATATTATATTATAATAATTTAACCCACTTCCTCAAAAGCAGATTTGAGACAAAGCTTATAGGCAGAGAGTTTCTATAAAACATAATTCCAGCTGGTAGAAGAAACTCTCAGAATGGAATCAAAAGGACAGAATGCTGAAATAAGATGTATTACCAATTTAACCATGTCTACAGGTGACCAGTGCTTGATTTCACTATGACATTTATGCAACACATTTCAAGACCACCTATCTGAGAGAAGAAAGAGAGATGCACTTGTTTTTTTAACCACTGCTTTTTCATTGGTTGAGTTGATCCATGGGTATCAACTCTTCTGAATCTGGGGATTTTGCAGGCAACAATACCCATTGTTGGTATAGGCCCCCATGCCCCATTAGGGAAGAAGCTATAGGATAGGGAAGTAAATTGTTGAGAAGAAATCCTGCAAGGTTTTCCCTGTACAGAGATGGAGTTGCCTGCCAAACCTATACCCCTGACTTATGATAGAAGCCACAAGAACTTGGGGCTGAAATTAAGAGGGGTCATACTGTAGGTCATAAAATGGTTAAAAAAATCATTTGTGTAGCAACCTTGCAGGTGTAGATGAGTGGTTTATGGTGTACTTACACCATGGGGTACTTATACTTTATTTTAGCATATTACAGCAACTCTAAGTAGACATTTGAGAAGTTATTTCATGATTTAAAAATATATTTGTTTATAAAGTAAGGTTCATTTTTAAAGGGGGAGGCAAAACAATCCAAGTGTATTCTCCAGACAGACAGCATCAGCATACAGGTTTCACCGTAGCACATACATTCACAAGGAGTGGGGTTCTTGGGAGTAGGACCCATGCTTGACCTGTTTTGTCCCTTGTCCATTTATTTAATAGAATATCAGGCAGAAAAAGGAACTGAACAAATATTTAATGATGAAAGCAAGTGTAAAAGATCTTGGAGGACATCTAAATTAAATCGATTCAAAGTATCCCTACCATATCATACAGATTTGGCAAGCCTAAACCACTGTTCTCTGAAACCTCTACTTTCCTTTTGTCTCTGATTAAGAGTGGAAGTAGAATGAGAGATGGTGCTGAAGCGGAATGTTGGGTCCCTGGAGAACAGAACCCTTGAGTCCAAACATTACAAACCCTTTCTAAGTCATGCATCCCAGCATACATTTAGGCAGTCACTCTTGTTTAGACTTTGTGTTTCTCTGTTCACCTATCCATTTCAATATCTCCATTGACTATTTCCTTTCTTCACTAATTTGGTCCATTACTATTTTACATGAAGGCATGGGTCTAGTTGTCTTCAGAAAGGATGTGAGCATTAGAAATTAAGGAGTAGTATCTGGCACTTACTAGGGATCACCCTGAAATTAGTTATCTTTTCTCCAGCTTCTCAACAAATGAACCATATTTCTGGGCTGGTGGTGGGGAAGAGGAGGAGCAGTGCAATCCCTGTCATGAAAAGAGCCAGTAAAAGCAGTTCTATATCAGTTAATACTGTATCTTTCCTTGCCACAGAGCCCCTCTTGAGCAGCACAGCGACTTCTTCTGCTGTCGCTCTGTTTACTTCTAGCCCACTTGATATTTTTATCTGATTACAAAGTGGTGCAAAATGTTTACATAGAAGTGACCTGGTTTCTGGGGCTGTGTGAGTGCTGTTTGCAATAGAATGTTTTCTTATCTTGCCTGAAGCTCTAATCGTTTCCGTTTAGTGAGGCTCCAGTGCGGGTGATGGGAGCTGCTGCGTGAGTGGCCCCACTTCAATACCCACCTGGATGTCTCTGGTCTTCCAGAGAGTTGCTATAGAAAACCTCCCCATGTGCTGGACTCTCTGCCTTCTGCATGACATGGCATTTAAGTTAAACACTTTGGATGGCTGAAAATCCATATTTTTTAACCATTCAGGGTTTGCAATTCTGCTAGGGTCTATCACAGCTGGGAGCAGATGAATATAATCCTAGTTAGCTACAATTCTGTGAGCAGCATGGTCTCTCATAATGGGCATCTGTCACTAATCTCCATCTACTACTGCACACCCTATTTTAAGAAAGCATCCCTAAAGGTCTCTGTATTTTTACATAATATCATCTCAAGTGATCAGGAGGCTCTTCCCTCCATGTCAGGCTGGAAATATGAGGTGTTAAAAGAGTAAAAGGCAGACAACGTCCCTGTGGAAGGCTGTCAGGATTGCCAAGTGATGTCATAAATATGCTGTGCCTCCTTCCTGCATTTAAATTTACTGGCCCAAAATGGAATATAGAAGCACCCCATGATCACGAGCATATGCTCTATGTTTTCGATCTCTGTAAGTGTACAGATGTTACTTATAAGTTCTTTATCTTCTCTGGGCCCGAGGTCCTTGGGGAAACTGATATTTGTGGATGGAGATTAGTGATTGTTACTTTCCATTTCTTTCCAGGCCATTTTTTTATAATTAAAACAGACATCCCCGAACAAACAGAGAAGTCTGCTACTGTTGTTGCTTCATTACGAAATGGGAGTCACTTAGCTTTTCATTCAATTTGCTTTCTAGTAACTGTTTGAATTAAAGGCCTTTCTTGACTGAAACACTTTCTGCCTGCTCGTTCTTACAGAATTACAAAAAATTACAAAAAATTCTTATTTTATGACACGTTTTGGAAAAGTGACATCAATATTTTCTAATGCAGGAAAATAATCCTTTTAATTCCCTAAAAGTTCATGAAAACATTTTGAACAAATATGGATTTTTTGCCCTCTAAGTGTGACTGTATCCTCACTCTGACTCAAAGTCAGAATTCCCTGCCCACCTGAACAGCTGGAGCCGGGAGGGACCGATACACAGGGAAAGGGGATGTATTGATGCTTTAAAAACAACCATTCTGACTCAAGTTCCCCCAAGCTTATTTCTCAGATAGTAGTTTCCTTAGATATGATAGCTAAAGCATGAAAATGGTTACTTGATTAAATGCGCTCATAAATCTTAGATCGCACAACTGTACACAGATTTCTTTACTATGAAACTTTCTCATCATAAGTGTTAACATACTAAATTGTGTTATCCAGCTCCATGATCGATTGAGAGAAACTGTTATTCAAGAAAATATTAGGGGGCCAATTTCCTTGGGCCATATTGTTAGGACTTATTTTCCCATTTATAAAGAATCAAAATTAAAGAAAGAAAGTAAATGTCCCTGGGATAAGAAAGTGGAATGCTCTTGGCTCTGGCCACTCAGGCAAATGTGCTACTCTATTATGATGACTGCATCCCATCTACCAACAGTCCAAATCCCATTGCCACAGGGTTGATTCCGACGCATGCTAACTCTTGATCAGTTTTCTGGAATATAAGTCTTCACGGCAACTGACAGACTTTCTCACAGGAGTGGGTTTGAATGAGGAAAGTAGTGGTTATCAATGACTGCTCCTAATCTCAGCACTACCCAGGCTCCAACACCAAGGAAGCTAAATTTGTTTTAAAGTTATTGTTCTTATGATTTATTCTTGTTTTATGTGTTTGTTTGTTTTTAGCTAGAAGTTTATTTGACCAAACGATTTCATTACAAATGCTTCACACGGGGCACTTTGAAAAGTTCATAGAAAAATCACATTATCTTTTGATTCCCTTATTTCACAATCTTGTTGAAGTCCCCTCATACAGTGCTCCATGTACAGTAGGACATCTAAAGACGTTTTACACATGCTTTCCATACTGATTGGCTCCAATTTTTATAACTGTGTTTCAAAGCTTATCCATGTAGCTCTTATGTTGACGTTGTTTCTTCCCCACTTCCTTCCTTCTGTACTTCAGGAAACATTAGTTGAGGGTACTTATCTATTTTAAGCTCCTGGTGCTACATGCTATGCTATTAAGATGCCTATCCTCCCTGCACAAGTGTGAGAAGCAAATACATACTCCAAAACTCCAAAACCCAATACCTACTGCTGTTGAGTCAATCCCAGTGAATGGTGTCTCTATTTGACAGTGTGAAACTGCCTGTGAGCATTTGCAAACTCTGTACATCTTGATGGAAGCAGAACATCACACCTTTCTTTCGCCATCGGAGCTGCTGGTCAGTTCATTCCTCCACCCTTTCCATTAGCAATGGAGCACTTTAACAGTTGCACCACAAGTGCTCCTTCAAAATGGTTACATAATGAATTAAATGTAATATCCGCACATGCACAAAGCAGAGAGGCAATCTGAAGAGGCAATTCATTCTCAAAAAGTATCAAGTTATGCATTCAGAGGGATATGTAGTGCTAGTCTTGCCATATGGAAAATGCCAGTTGATGCTCATCACAAAAACAAGGAAATGTGGAACTCTTTGCTGGGTGTGCTGACAGATCAGCAGCTTCCTATTGTTGGAATGAGCAATCAATAAATTATGCCTGGTTCTTCTATGAGTTAAAAGTGAGGTCACCCAGTAAAGGCCGCCAGGAAACTGGTTTGGGGGACAGAGGGAAGTGGACTGATCTAGGAGAAGTGAACTGAAGTGTATATAAAAGGAAAAAACTGGAAACAAAACAAGACAAAATAAAGCAAACTTTGCTTCAAATAATTGAGGCCAGGAATCTGGAAACCATTCATTTAAACCAGTCCCTACTTCATGAATGTTTTGCAAGAGCTCGCTGGTAACAGAAATGGAGAGAGATATTTGTTTTATTGCTAGAGTGCTAAACGTTTGTGAGTTAAGTGGTGAAGTAGGCTGATGATGAAGAGAGAGATGAGTAGATCTTAGGTAGTATCATTTTTAATGATTTACAACCTTGACTCAATTAATGAAATACATTTTAAAACTTAGATTTTAATGTTCCCATCTTTAGAAGTTATGCTTGACAGTTGACTATCTTTTCACATTATAAGTCATATATATATATATTCTTTTCTGTACACCGCATATTCGAAATTCAACCTCACAATATATCATATTAATCTTTTATTTATTGATTTGTCAGCTTCTTAGGTATTAAAGAAATCAATCCTATATAGGTATTATAACTATTATAGTTTCCTCTATATTTTTGTCTTCTGGCTTTCTCAGTAGTTTTTCAGAAATTCTTTATGATCTTACATGCAATATTTATCAAAGGTAGACATTTTATGAGGTACTTAGAAAGCATTTGCCCATACAAATATGATAAAGCCATTCTCATGCTGTGTTAGGCTAGGTTTTCTAGAGAAACAAAATCCGTGACACTCATATATGTATATAGAGAGAGCAGTCTTTATCAAGAAAAATGGCTCGCGCAGTTTTAGAGGCAGTTAAGGCCAATTTGGTCATCAGATATTATGCTGGAGGACTTTTCTCACTTCCACGAATGCTCGGGGCTGGGAACCGGAAAGCAAAGTAATGAGAGGTCCCTGGGGACCGAGATGACTAGATCAGCTATTATGGCAGCCACAGAGAGCTCCTCAGATTTAAAGGCAATACAGCCTCCAGCACATATCCGGAGCGCCATGCCAGCAACGGGGGTGGGGAGAGACAATTTTCCACATCATTTCTTGGAGAGATGCAAAATTGGACATGCCCCAAACTGACATCATCAGGTTGTGACCCACCCCTTGAGGGTAATATTGACTGGCAAAGCATAAAACCTATTCCACAAACTATCTGACAACATTTCAGGGAGGGTGTTTTTTCTTCTTATATATTTATATTTGTACTCATCCTAGCCATATGTTTTGCCATAAGACACAAGATGGTAAGAAAAGTCCATTTATCTTTCAGTTGCCACCACTTGCCCAAGCATCATTTATCATGTATTCCATCTTTCAAGGTTTGCAATGCTATTTATTTCATTTAATAAATGCATGTAGTTATTTTAATCTTAATGTCCCATCACTTCATTCCATTTACCTGCTGGTTTATTTATGGGTATTCGTGTATTTAGAAGCTCATGAGTAACATATTTTTATGATGATTAAAACCCGTTAATGTTTTAAAAATATATGGACATGGCATGCTGAATTCAAAATGATTTATAATCTTCAGTTCTTCTGTTAATGCACGTGGTTTAGAATGAAACCATGTGCATTTGGCTTGCATCGTCCCTGCACCTTCCTTCCCATCATGTTCAGCTTATCCTGTTTTTCTTGAGCAGTGAGCTGAAATATTTCAAGAAGGCCAATTTCGCTCGAGTGGGATGGCATCTCCTTTCATAGAGAGATGCTCTTTGAGAGTAGCAAAGTCCATAAAATACTTTTAATAATAGTGCAGGCATTTGCCAGGCATGTCTTCTAGCCTGCCTAGTTTCTTCCAGTGAACTCATTGTGTTGCCTTTGTATAATGCCCCAACATTCTATGAAGACCGCCTAAAATTTAGTTTCAGAAAGGATGTTGAGAAGTTCTTACTGATCGACGAGGCAGCTGCCTCTCCAATCATTGACTCCCCGGAAGCTACGCTTCACTGGCAGCCAAATAGGAAGTGACAGTGGCAGATGGCAGAGTTTTGTTTCAGTGCAGCGTACAGAAACCAGCAACAAATCTCTTTCTAAGATGAAAATTGCTGAAATGATTGAAGTCTGACTTTGGAGAGGGGGAATGGAAGTAAATATTTTTATTTTTTAAATTGAGAGTTCATTTAAGGCGAGCTATATTTCCAGCACATGTAGGTGCCTTTGTCTTTTTCTCTTTGAATTTGTCAAGTATTCACATTTCAATCTTGGTTCTGCTTTTGAAATAAAAGCTGGAAAGGGAGGCAATGCAATCTGTGCTCTGATTTTTTAATATAGTCACTTTATTTTATGACGAGGCTTAAAGAATTTAAAAGGTCCATCTGAATGAGGAACTATCTAAAGAATTAGCAATGAGACTCTCTAGAACCCAAGACATGGCATGCGCAGGTTACTCTCGTCCCATTCTAGCTTCATGAGATTCTCTGCTGCACAGGCACTGACAGTACCAAAATCAAATAAATAACAAAAAAGTTTAAACCCTCACTCTCATTGACTTATTTCTGACTCACGGTGACCTTAAAGGGGAGTATCGCATGGCTGTACCGAGAGCTTCCTGAGAGTGCAGATCTTCACAAGGGCAGAACGCCTTGTCTTGTCTCACCTCAGAATGCCTGTGAATTTCAATTGATGATCTTCTGCCTAGCAGAGCGACTCAGTAACCCACTATACCACAAACACTTGGTGAGAGAACAGCATGTTTGAAAGTAGAGACTGCTCAGGCATTATGTAATTGTCTTATTTTCCATAGCATGTTGCGGCTGAAAGCAGAGGACTGTGAGTCCATTGAGCTGTTGTAGGAATAATGGGTGGAAGTTGTGTTGTCTAGAATGGAACATTCAGAGATATGCTAGTGTGGCAAAGGGAAAACATAAAGAAATTGCACCCAAAGATGAAAACCAAACAGAGATTTACCATAACACCATGAACTAATTTTCTGTGATGTGTGTGCAAGTGTTTCTTTCCTAAATAGACTTTTTGTGTGTGTTTTATAAAACTTAGAACATATTTTTAATATTAAAAAATATTATATTATAATTCCTTGAGGTTATTTTTAAATTAAAATGTGAACTATGTAATTTTATTACTATCTCCCAAGGACAAGGAACTATGTTAATTTTCATATAGAAACTTAGACAGGAAGAGAACAAGGAGGAACCCTGGTGAGCCAGTAGTTAATATCTAGGTTCCTACTCACTTGGAAGCTTGAACTCTCCAGACATTCTATGAAAAAAGAAGGAAGCTGCCGACTTCCAGAAACGCTTACAGTCTCAGAAACCCGAAGGGACCATTTGGCTCTGCTTCTAGTGTTGGAATCAGAGAGATGGCAGAGTTTAGTTGCTGTTCTTTGTGAGTGACTAAAAAAGTGTGGTCAAGATGGTTGAACTTCAGGAATGCCACTTAGAATCTACTTGCCTGAAGTTCAATCAAAATACAGGTGGCGAAGAAGTGATCCAGGTGGAACAAAGTCATAAACAAAGACCCTCTCGACATACTTCACAGTGACTCAAAACAGATAGATACCTGGGTGGTCATGAATTTCACCTGCTTAAAGTTTGCCTTCAGGATACAAGATATGACTGTGGACATTTAAATTAAGTATCGATTGACAGATTCTCACAGGTGAAATAAATTTAACATAAGGTAACTGACAAAAATAACTAACACACGGAGGCAAATGAAAAAGAATATTTTCAGCATGAACTCCAACAAAATCTGATTGATTTAAAACTTCAGCTGATTCAACAATCTCCTGCTTGCTGATTTTCAAATTATTTTACTTCTTTCTAAAGAAGTGTTGAGGGAATATCTGCAAGGGTGGACTGAATCCCGTCAGCCATCAGATCCTTATTCTAATTCCCTTAGGATTGTTAGGTTTCAAATTAAATGCTGGGGTCATAGAAGTTAAGAGTTTTCTGGTGGATTCTGTATTGTAATATAATCACTGTATTTTACTTTAGGTGCATCTTTCTGGCTTACTGACTTCTTCCCACATTCTGTTTCCCACTAAACATACCATATATACTCGTGTATAAACAGTTGTTCGGCACATTTTTATCCAGTTTTATGGTAAAAGTGAGGTGCTTCAGCTGATATTCGGGTTGGCTTATACTCGGGTATATACAGTAGTTAATTGTTTTTCAGATTATCCCTTGCATTCCAATTCGCTCTTGCTGTATTTCAAATCTATCTCCTTTCTTTTCCATATTATGTGTCATTCTCTCAATCACATCCATTGATGCCATTAGAATCTTAAATGTTATCATGGTATATCTCGTTGTCTGTCTCAACCATCATCTACATGTGAGATGCGAGACTTCTCGTCATCCTTTTCTCATTACACACTAGTCTTCACCTTCCTTTGGCTTGACTGGCACAATTCTCTTCATCTAAAATGGTGTATCATTGTTCCATCTTTTCCTATGCTAATGGGCCTGTCCTCCAACTTTATCCTTGAATGGCTTTCATAATTCATTATTTCACCACATCTCACTACTCTTAAAATACTGCTTACTGAGATTTCACCATGAGTCTGTGTGTTAGCCTGGGTAGACTAGAGAAACAAATTTGCGGGAAATATATATATATGAGAGGTTTATATACAAAAAGAATGAAACATTGAGAAACATCCCAGTCCATTTAATATCAAGTACATAAATCCTACAGCAATCTACAAAGTCCTTCAGACTCAGGAGACACATGCAATGATGCCAAACAGGATAATAAAAAGCTAGTGGGTAGACAGTCTTTGGCTCCAGTGGTGGTACGAGCATCTCAGTGCCTCCAGGAGTCTCCATGTGGCTTCTCTAGGTCCAGGTTTCTTGCTGCATCAGGGTAGGTCTATGTGGCTTCTACTCAGGGACGTCTCACAGGTAGCTGGCCTTGTCAGTCATGTCTCTCAAGCAGCAAGTGTTGTCAGTCGAAAGTCTCTAGAAGTGAACTGAGAGAGATAGTGTCTCTGCCTCTAAGAAGGAATTGCCACATTTCCCAGAATTCTCAGGAGAAAGCCGTTCCCACACAGAGGTCTCATTGACTATCTGCAGATTGACAGGCTAGACCCCACACTTACACTCTTACTCCTCAAATTGACCTCAAAGTCACCAGATTAGGTGACTACCACAGTCTGTATTTCCAGCATGGCATTTCAACATCTATCATTCTTTGGTTATCTCTGGAATTTGTGGGTACATGAGAAACTGGAGAAGGTATGCAAAAAGTTTAGACACACTTGTTGTTTTGTTCCAATGTTAATCATTCAACTATTTTTATTCATCTTCAACTAGATTTTTATCACAGGTATAAATGTTCACATAATTGTGGTACACAAGAAGAGCTTATCATGTTGTAGTTTGCTTGAAGTGTTGTTGTCCTAAGCATCTTTTCATATTGCTATGTTAGGATCATCTTAGCCAAAGCACCAAAGCCATGCCGTCCAGTTCATTCTGATTGTGACTGACATAGAGTAGACTGTCCCACAGTGCTGCTGAAGCTGTGGATCTTTACAGAGGCAGACTGCCGTATGTCCCATGGATCTGCTGCTAGGTTGAAACTGCTCACCTGTAAATAGTATTAGTTTTAAAAGTGAAAAAGTACATTGATATATAAATGACTGGTCTTGAATCTTTTCAGAGAGTAAGCTTTTATACAGAAGAAAAGAAAATATGTGAGAGGTCAGGGCCTTTGATGTTGGAGAAATGAATGCATGGGAAGAAAAATAAAAGGACTGAGGCATGCTACAAACTAGATCTAAAATTATGTGCTTGTACTGTCCCCAGAAGCACATGGGACACAAACTGAAGCATCATTAATTATGTTTACTGGGTCACAGAGTTAAGAAGAGGAAAAAAGGAACAGAAAGATGATAATTTTCTTATTTGAAAACACATGGGATTATAGAAATACTGCTTTTTAACTATCTTAGATAAAGATTCTGAGACCTTGAAAGAGGGGCAGTTATTCATTTTGTTTCAGATCTATTGCATGTGCAATGACAATGAGGTATGCAGGATAAAACACAGCAAGAAAGGAATACAAATCTAGAGTTCAGGAGAGACAAACATTTAAGACATCATCAAGGTGCACTGGGATCTTTACTAGCTAACAGCTCAAGTCATGAGGCGGGAACATTTGGTATAAGTATTAAACTAAAGAAGAAGCATACTAGTCATGAAATCTTGGGTAAAGCTAACTTTCGGTGATTGTACAAAGGAGATATCATTGAGTATCATTGCGGAGGTAAGAAGAGAACCAAGTTAAGTGGTGTTACAGAAAAATGAAGGAGGTCATTGGAAGTAGCATTGGATGGCCATCAAATTGTCATCACACTTCAAAGGGAATACTGGGGTTTCCATGAGGAAGGCATGCGAAGACAAAGCCAGGTCACTTGAGAGGCAAGGAGTACACTCATCTTGATGGGAAAAGGGTCACTGAGAGATGAAATGAATAATGAGTTCTGTAAGAAATTTGCTGGTAAAGGGCCATACTTAAGGGACTGAAGAAACATTTTTTAATAACACGTTATTTGTGGCATTTAGGAGCCCTGGTGGCATAGTGGTTACTTGTCACCACTATGAGGAAAAGAGGAAAAGGTGAAAATGACCAGTCAGTCACTTCATGGGACAAAGATGAGGCTTGCTGCTCCTGTAAAGAGTTCGTGGAAATCCTCAAGGGCACTTCTACTATAGGGTCAGCCTATACTTGAGGACCATGAATTAGGTTTGGGGTCTTTTTTTAAGGGAGTTTTCTTATTCTTGGTGGTGGAAACTCAAAGAAAATCAGTGTATAATCCTTTCCTCCAAAGATTAACTTTTTATAAGGAATCATCTTCAAAAAGTCATTAAAGAAACCATTTCAGTAGGACCTGATGTAGCCTCTTCTTAAAGCCCACTAACTTGATTTATGAAAGGCAGAAAATATATGGCAATTAAAACTAAATATCACCATCAAATCTTAGGATCTGGAAAATTATTCAAGAGTTCTTAACTCGTTAGAGCTAGAGTGCTGAAAAGTAAGATTAAGGACTACAGTCATCTATCACTTGGAACACTGAGGCTATCCTAGTTTTACCAAAAGCATAGAGATCCCGTCTATGGATGTGCACAGAGGTCTATACCAGTTAGGAAACTTGGCACACGCTCTCTCATTCAGTCCTGGCCAGCCACCCCCTTGTGGGCGGGTGCCACTGGATTGACTCCATCTTACAGCAACCCCCCATGCCACAGATGAAGCACTGCTCAGTGAACCTGTCAATACCCGCAGTCCACAAACAGCAGAATATATGTCTCATGGTTATTGGCCATTGTTTAGTGCATTCAAGGAACAAAGTTTTGTGTAAGAAAGTATAAATTTGTGTGAGTTGGTGGAACTGCAGTTCAGGAATGTACTCTTTCAGAGACTCCATCTGTTTATAGTGCAATTCATATATTAGCTACAGTGTATGTTTCACCTTTGTCCAGAATGTGAATAGGTTTCCCTTCATGTGATGCTGAGCAAAGTGTAACCAAAATTTATATAGATAGATGTTAGATAGATAGAGAGAGAGCTTGAGAGAACAAGATGACAGATAGACACAGGGGTTTGTTTTGCTTTTTAGCTCGTATGAAAAACATTTTATTACAATACAACTAGAACGACAGTGTAAGGAACACAGTTGACTGATTCCTTAAGGATTCCTTTAGGAACCCCTCTCAAGAAACAAAAAGACATTCCGCAAGAGGAAAGTATATGGAATTTTCAGTAGAATATGAGAATACATGAGCTAATGCAAAGAAATATTAGACCAACTAGAAATCAAATTCAAATAAATGTATCAGACAAAAAGATAATTTACATTTTAATCTAATAACATTGTGCCTATTAAGATTTCACCCAAAATATACAGAACCTGTCTAGCCTACAGATTCTCTTCAACTTGATATGTCTCTCTTCTTTAATTCTAGAACTTCTCTGTGTCAGTCTTTCTGTCTCTCTGTCTCTCCAATCTGAAAACAAACAAGCAAACAAAAAACAACAACTGTCCATTCTGGTTCCCCTATGTTTTCTCCTCTTCCTCTCTTATCAGAGCTTTAATTCTTTTTTTATTATTAAATCAATTTATGCCATCCATTTATAACTTTAAATATTTGCATTAGTTATTAGCCTGGGCATTACAACCAAATTTCAAGAACATAGAAGGTAACAAATATCCTAGAAAGAATTTTTAGAAGTGTATAATACTTATATGTCAACATGTTTTATTACAGAACCCCTTTCATTATTCAGTGAAAGACAATAATCAATATTTGTCAGCCTTTTTTTCCACTAGCATACATTTAGAGATTTGTGCATAGAGTCTCATAATGAGTCATAGTCCATCAATTCTTTATAAAATATGAATCAAGAGAGAAACTTGTTCCTGTTTCCCTGGTAACCAAAAGAAGGGACAATGGAATGAAGAAAGTAATGCCAAATAAGGACAAAAAGAAAACAAGGTCATTGCCACCTAGTCACTTCCAATTCACAACAATTCTATAGAGGGTTCCCAAGGGAGGGGATTTGGAGGGGTGGGAGCAAACAGACTCATCTTCCTGCCTTCACATTAGTTGGTGATTTTGAACCACCAAACTTGCTAGTCCTCAGATTATCACCAGCACCAGAAGACAAACGAGAGTAAAATTGTTCATATGCTATCCAATCTTCAAATTCACCATTCTAAGCCAACTGTGCATGATATGAAGCCAATTGCATGACCACCCTTAATTATATCAGCTTTCTGTGTTCTGTTTCCCAGTTTTCCATAATTACATGAGATTAGACCAAAATTTGTTTGCTCACCATGACCATTTTTTTTTCCTTTTCTTGCTGGTAAAAAGGACCCTGAAAAATGCAGACACTAGAACCATGCAGTGTAGCTGTGAGCAATATCCTTCAGAAGGACAAGTGAAGGGTCTAGATGTTGGGATGGAAAGAAATGTGTCTGGGGCTGAGCCCCGGTGGCGTAGTGGTTGTGCGCGGGACTGCGGCCCACTGAGACGGAGGTTCAATTCCCGCTCACAGGAGCAAAGGCTGGGCCTCCTACTCCCACCACCAGGACAGTGATGCCTAAAAAAAAATAATAATAAAATAAAAAAAAAGAAATGTGTCTGGGGGCTCAGGATCAGAGCAGAGGACTCAGATCATAGCTGCAAGAGGACACCATTATTATTTGATGCAATTTAGTCCACAAAACAATGGTCTACATCCTACTTTGGTGAATAGTTATTGAGGTGTTAAAAGCTCATAACCAGCCATCTAAAGTCTGATTATTGGTTTCTACCAGTTTGGTGAAGAGAAAGGTTAGGAAAATAGAATACATGTGAGCATAAACAATCCAGTGAAACAATGAACCACGAGAATATCAGTCTCCACACCCTGAGAATAGAAGGGGTAGCTGGCGTTCAGCAAATGATACCAAACTGCTCTGAAAGGGACCAGATTAGAAGACCCTGCACAGAGTGGGCAACATGTAGGGAAAAGACTCAAGATTATAAACTCTAGACCAGGCCAACTGGTTGGCTGAGACCAGTGGAATTCTCCACTGTGGCCCCTAGTCACCATTCAGGTCTGAAATAGAACTCACTCCAGGGGCTCAATGTTCAGCCAAGCACAGGCAGGTCTATACTAATAGTGAAGGATGAGTACTATAGAAAACTCATTCATTTCAGATTCAAATGGCAGCATTTTCCCAAGAGAAAACTTCAAAACAGAAAAGGAGAAGGAATGGAAACAGGAAGTAAAGGGAGGAAGCAGAATAGGTGATTGTGGAGGTTAGATTTTATGCCAGCCTGAGGTACCTGTGTGGAGGTGGAGGTGGAGACAAGCCTGTCTATCAGCTGATAGACTGGGGCTACCTCCTTGGGGAGGAGAGTGGTGTCCATTTGATAAGAGAGACATTGGGAACTCCTTTCTGTCTCTGGCCCTTCAGCCTCCCTGCTTGCTGTGATCCTACATCTGTCTCCCTGAGTGGACTATACAGCCCGCTCAGCCTGGTAGTCAAACAGGGAGGTGTTGGTGTTTGTTCTGCCAGGTCCCTACCAACCTTGAACCTGTATGATGCCTCACTCCCAGCCTGTGGTCTTCCTGCTTCTCACCTCAACTTTCTGACCATGAGTCTGTAGCTACATGAGTCTGAGGAGGATTCAGCTAGCATTGGATTCATGGATTTGACGTGCAATGGGCTGAGATGACTTTTTAATCTAAATTTACTCTTTGATATTAAGTTCTTTCTTATACATCTGTGGATCCGACTGGTTTTGTCTCTAAACAAGTCAGCCTAACACAGTGATGTCACACTGATGAGGTTCAATGAGTTGAAACAATATGTGCATGAATTGTTGAATGCAAAACTGACAAGCTGCTTTATAAACTTTCTCCCAATTCACATGAAATATTTTCCCGAAATTTCAACATTTCACTGTTAATATGACATCTGCTATAGACTGATTTTAAATATCTCATAAGAAAAATGGACTCCTTTTATTCCTTGTACGCTTGCTTTTTAAAAATGCAGAATGGATGTCAAACTGTTTATAACTCCTTCCTTGCATATATTAAAATAGTACTCTTTTTTTTCTCCTTTACCATGAATGGTGAACTATGCGGATTATTTTCTAATGTTAAAACAAGCTTTCATTCCTAAAATAAAATTGCTTAGTTGTGTTGAAGGGGGGGGGCGAGAATTAATAGAAGGGGGAAGGAAAGAGAAATAAATAAAGAGGTCAAGAGAAAGGATGGGGAGGAAAGATGGAAATAGAACATTACAGCACATTACAAATAGACAAAACCATCAGTTAGATATCACCTGATGCTAGGTATATGCATCAATCGTTTTCTGCAAAAAAATACCATGAGATCGACTAAAGAACATGAACAATTCCAAACTCAGAGATAAGGTGATTATTTCGAATGGCACAGGGCTTCCTAAAGAAAATAAATATTCATATTCCTAAATTTTTGACACAGTATGTATATTAAGCCCCAATGAACTTATTTAGCAAAACTGATGTGTTATAAACCCACTACTGGGCTAAGCCCTGGTGGCATAAGTGGTTGAGTGCGGGACTGCAGCCTGCAGGCTTGGCGGTTCAAATCCAGCAGTGGCTCTCAGGAGCAGCACTGGGTAGCGACCACCAGAGGGCAGCGATGCCCCCCCCAAAAAAACCCACTACTGTCCAGCAAATTACAAATCACAGTGATCTTTGTTATAAATTCCAAAATAGATCATTGACATCAATTTGATACTATTGCTTGACAAATCACAGTATCAATCTAATTCACAGCTATACCTGATCTCTTACTGTGAATGTCAGAAGATTATCCTTGGGTGATAATAGCGATAATTAAAATATTGCCTGGGGATTTACAGTCACATTTGAAGCAACAGTTACATTTCCGGTTGAAATCTAAATCTCATTTATCTATTGATGTCTATTCCTACCTGCTCCCAAATGCCAAGGTATTTTGCAATTTCATGCCAATGTCTAGCCCCACCTAACACTTCCTATTTACAGATATAACTTGACTACCGCCATATCTCAGCATGTCTCAGTAATTAACTTTGAGGACAAAATAATTGTAAAACCTTATATGTTTACATAAACAAAATGTACTTCTATGAGGTTATTGTCTTGCTAATAAAGGAAGGAGAATCAGGCTAAATTTACCAAGATGGTGTGCTCATAAGATTCTGGATTCTTTTTTAATTGGGCGTTAAAATATAATGCCATAGTTCAGTCACATCAAGCAATTATTGCAATTGCTACCACATTTTCCAAACTTTTTTTTCATTCTGAATCATCCCCACTTTCCCCACACCCATCATCACCCCTATAACCATCTTGCCCAAACCCTTAGTCTACTTGCTATCCCAATAGGTTCATCAGTCCTGAGATCCATGTACATAAAAACATATAATGCAAATTCAAGCGGATGCCCCACATTACATAATGTACCTGAGAGGAACTAACAAAAGTACCAAAAATGTTGAAAACCAGATCAGGTCCAGCATGCATCAGAGGGGGGAGGGAAGGGAGTGATGTCAAATGACAAGGCTTTAATTGTTCAAATCAGGCTTATCCCTTTGATCTTCTATAATCATCTCTGCAATGCGCTCTGTTTAGTTACCACCTTCCTCCCTTCCCTCAATTATGGATGGAAGGAAATCACCAAAGATCCTTTCCTATGTAGTGTCTTGGATTCCCACTGTCATCCACAACCTTCTGTAAACCAGATTCTCACAATTTAGGCTTTGATACTATTCCCTTCCTTTAACCTCAGCTTATAGGATTTGCCATCTTTCAGTGACCGATGATGATGTCCTTCTTCCATGTGGACTTAATTGACATTTCATTTAGACGGCTGCTCATCTCAGACATTATTTTAACTGATAGCCGAGCACCATCTACTTTCTTCACCATATTATGCGATAGCAACCATATCTTCTGTAATCCCTTCTTGAGGGCAAGTATCAAGCAGAACCATGATGTATGAACTAATTTATTCTTTAATTGGAGCTCAGATTGAGTACAGAACCGAAACCCATTCTTGGGTCTACGTTGGTTTTTTCCTCTGCTTTTCTTTCCCTGTCAAAGGCCCCTTGTTAATTTAAGGTAGAGCCATCCTCTGAACTCTGTGTGCTAGCTTTAACAACAGAGTATGGTTTCCACAGTGGGCTTAGCTGATTGACAAAAGTTGGTTTAATAAAAGCAAATGTGGGATGTCAAAATGGTGTTGGTAATGTGAAGATGAGGACCAGAATATGTTGGTAGCTGTGAGTGTTGAAGTGGATGTGTGTATGATTCAATTGCCTAGTCCTATGCCCCCTCATAATGACACCAAACCTTTTTCTCATTATTAAGATTTGAGAAGTATGCTGGTGGGGGGATAGTGAGCATCTTCAATAACTTCTTTTTTATGACTACTCTCCCAAGACACAAGTGCTACACGGGCTCCTCACAATTAGATTCCTGGATATCAGTAGGCATAAGAAGGCACAGAAAGCCAACACTAGTACATGAAAAACATCCAAGCAACGCACTAAAAATAAATAAGATTTAGATTTGAAAAACAAACACTTATTTTCTCACAGTTCAGTAGCCTCGGCTGTCTCTGAGGGATGGTCCAGTTCTCTCCTGTGCTCGTGTTTCTCAGCAATCTGCATGGGCCATTGATCTTCCCTCAGCTCTGCCGACTCCTTATCCAGGCAAACCTTAGAGAGATGATGGGGTCAAGTGCAGAGCAAAGGGGTGAAACTGTAAAATAGACAAAAGAGCTGGCATGTTAATCAGAAAATTCTTGGTAGGTATTTGTTTACATGGAGGCAAGAATGGCAAGACTTGCTTTTATATATTTTAGACATATTGTCAGGAGAGATCGGACCCTGGAGAAGAACGTCATGCTCAGTAAAGTGGAATGGCAGTGAAAGAGAGGAAGGCTTTCCATGAGCTGGTTTGACACCAGGGCTGTAACAATTGGTTCCAGAATGGAACAGTTGTGAGGATGGTGAGCTCTTACTTTCTTCTAACCTCCCTAACCATGTCCTTAGGAAATTCCTAATCAAATTATCTCTCCTGGATTTCATATACAGAAAAAAATAGTAACATAAAAATAAAGAGGAAAAAAGACAAAACAGAAGAAAATCTCGATAGAAAAAAAGCAAAAATATATTAAAAACTGAAAAAAACTTTAAAAGGGAGATTGGATCCTAAAAACGAATGTTGGGCTTCCACCGTCATCCATAGCCTTCTGCAAATTGGGAGTTCAGGATTTATGCTCTGATACTGTTCCCTCCTTCAGATTTTGATGTTTCAGTCACACGAGGTCATTTACTTCTTTGTACACTTAATTGCTATCTCATTTAGACGGCTGCTTGTTTGAAGACCACCCTTTAAGTCACAAGGTGCTATTCCTTCTGATATCCAAGAAGCATCCAAGCCCTTCACTACACTGGACTATAGCATCCATACATTCAGTGATCCCTCCAGGAGGGTGAGTGGTCAGTAGGACCAGGCCATAAAAAGAACTGTTCTTAGATTAGGGTCATGAGTAAGTACAAATTCAAATCCACTCATGTATCTATAGCTTATGTACATCCTTGGCTCATTTTAGAGACATTATCATTTTATAGGAGAACATTATAAATTCCCATAAAGCATAAGGTAGTTCTATTGATATTATTATTAGTTTAGCCACTGGTATAGAATTTTAAAAACTACTGATAAATTATGCATATATAGGTCAGCTTTTCATTTTTATTTTTTATAGGTTAACTTTTTAGACCACATGCTGTGAATTATTGACTTTACAGATTAAAAGCTTAAGTCACTGACCACTACAGAGTCAGGGTTGGGGATAGGGCAAACTTTTCAATAGCTCTCATTCACAAAGGAAGAACTATGCCAGCCTGCAGGTGTCTAGAACATCTCATTATTCCAAAAGCTATCACTATGTTCCATTACATTTAGGGATCACTCTGATAGTTTCTTGGTGAGTTGTAATTAATGAATACAACACTTCTCTGCCTTCTTCTTTATGCAACAACTCATAACTAGACTCTATGCCAGTGGCTATAATCCATTTTGAGGGTGTTGTCTACCATATTCATAGACAAGATTTAGGTGCAATTAAGACCAGATCACACCCTTTGTTTTCTTGGAAGAATTCTAGACCTATTGTACTGGACGGAGTGATTTAAGATGACTTCCTTTCTTTCTTCCTTTGTTTGGTGTATGGTCTGCTAAAGGGCAAAAATCATACCTTCATCAAAGTCATTCTTCTATTTCCCAACTGAGCTTTGGTAGGTGCAAGAATACTTGCTTGGATTTTGAATGTTTTCTACTTCTGGCTCAGAAACCTGTATGTGGCTCTCCTCTGCTTAGGACAAACAGGACCCAGAGTCATGTGAAACATGCCCTTAAAATTCTGTGGGATTCGTGGGATGTGGCAGTGAATTATAGAATCCAGGGATGGAAGGAAATATAGCCGGGGGGGGGGTATAGATAGATGAAATAGCAGCAAGTAAGACTTGGGCTTTGGGGACATCTTTAATTGCCATCTCCTTGGGACTGGATTGGTATTAATTCTTCTATTACCACACCTGTAGATCAGAAAGTAATAGATACTCCAGATGCCTTAGTAGAGAATACATTTATCAGAAAGTTAGTGACTAATTTCTGAAAATACTTCAGTTTTCCAAGTACACTTAGCATCTCGGAAGAGCCCCTTCATGATTAGGAGAAACTACTTCATGTTTTACTCTCATCAGTGAAAAACAATGTCAATACTTAAGAATCGTTGTGCATTAGGGATAGAATGTATCTCATATTTGATATACCAATTCATTTTTTGATGAACTAAAAGACTGTCCAAGGGCTGAGCCCCGGTGGTGTAGTGGTTGTGCGCGGGACTGCGGCCCACTGGGATGGAGGTTTGATTCCAGCTCCACGGAGCAAAGGCTGGGCCTCCTACTCCCACCACCTGAGGGCAGTGATGCCAAAAAAAACAGAAACAAAAACAAACAAATAAACAAAAAGACTGTCCAAGCAGAGAGAACTTTCCAGAAAGCCCTGTCCTGTGGTCCATGGACCTGTCTCTTGGCCTTTGTACCAAGTAGGTCAGTAAGTTAGCAGAGATGTTTCCTTCTCACCATCAAAGTGAAATAAAGCGGATACTATCTATTTTATATAAGAAATATATAAAAGAAACCCACCCACCCCTTAGAGTTTCTTTTCCCATCAAAATCAATAGTAAAGTTAATGAAAGCATAACACAATCCCATGGAGGCAGGATCAATAAACTGCATCCGCTGACATTTTTAGGTGATTCTAGCAGTCTGTGAGCCTCCATTAGCTGAGGGTCTGGAAACAGGTAAACTGAAATGTGAGCTGATAGTGGAGAAAGGAGTGCGATCATTATCCATTGTATAAATGTGGACAAATGAGTCTTATTTTCTGTGATACATCTATTAACATTTTATATTTTCCTTTTGATTTTTCTAAACCATACCATGATGATGTAAGGGGTACAGTTTAGTGCACAACTGACTGTAAAAACATGAAAGCAACAGAATTTGAGGAGCAAATGTCATTACTTATTACTTATAACGTGTCAGTATAAATGTAAAAAATTAAGAGCCATCAAAAGTGAAATGGAATGCAAAGATGGATACCCTAAGCATTAGTGAGGTGAAACTTATTGGTATTGAACATGGTTTATTATTCCAGAACTGGAAAATTCAAAAGGACCTCACGTTTTTCATCAAAAAGAATTTTTAAGGTCTTTTTTATAACTATTTCATTGGGGGCTCTTAAAATGCATAACATTCCATACATCGTTTCTATCAAACATATTTGAACACATGTTGATATCATTTTCTAAACTTTTATTTTCTATTTGATCCCTTAGTATCAGTTCCGCTTTTTCCTTCCTATTTCCACCCTCCTATCCTCATGACTCCTTTATAAATTATAAATTATTATTGTCATAACTGACACTCACTGCTGTCCTCCTTCACCCATGTATCTGTTGTTCATCCCCTTGATTTGTGTGTGTGGGGAGAGGTGTTATACATCAATCATTGTGATAAATTCCTCCTTCCTTCCCTCCTTCCCCCATCTTCCCCATGGCCTCCTGGTATCGGTCCTTCTATTTCTATTTCTGAGAGGTTTATCTAACCTGGATTCCATGTGTCATGAACTTTTATCTGTAGCAGTGAAAATGCTCCATTCTAGCCAGGACTGAAAGACAGGAGTGGGGTTATGATGGGGGGCAAGTGGGGGGAGATGAGAAAGCCTTAAAGAACCAGAAGAATATGTGTATTTTATCGGTTCTATCCGACTGGTTCATCCCTTCCTTGTGACCCTTTTGTGAGGAGATGTCCTATTGTCTACAGATGACTTTTGAGTCTCTGCTCTGACCCTCTTCCTTCTCAACAATATGTTACGGCCTGTCTTGATGTTTAACACTGCCTGTATTGGATAATATGCATATGCATATGCCTCTAAGGAATATCAATTAGTACAACAATTATTTAAATTTAAGCACCAAATAGTAAAGGCAGTGAAGATGCTGAAGCATTTTAACAACTTGTGTCTTAGGTTGGTTAAAAATATTATCAGAATTCTTTGTTAATTGGTAATTGTACTTTGAATTTTGGGATAGAAGAGGAAGATCAGTAGTTAGAAAATATGGCCTTGGTGATTGAAATGAAGCTGGAAATCATATGATTGAATTTTGCAAGGCAAAGAATTTTTACATTAAGGATACTCTCTTTTCAACAGCCTTAACAGTGTCTATACACCTGGACCTCTTTTGAGGTAATATACAATTGACTACATCTGGAAAGACAATGGCTTCAAATTGACTTCATTTGTGGGAAGACACTGGCGGAGCTTAATAACATCAGTCATTGACCATCAACTGCTCATATGCAAATTCAGGCTGCGGTTAAAGAATATTAAAACAAGTTAACATACAATGTTAAGTCAATTCCAGCCAAATTTAGAGACATCTCAAAAACAGATTTGGGGACACAAGTGCCTGAAAAACAGAAGAGTTGTAGGATGACAGCAGGAGCAGAGACATGAAGAAATTAAAAGATAAGTAAAAAGGAAAGAAAGAAGAGACCAAAGAAGAGGTCAAGAGAGACACTGAAACCTACTCTTGAGTCCTCCTTCAACTTCCTTTGTCCTGCCTGCAACTAAGTGAATCATTAGACTTACTGACTTGATTAGGACTGGGCTGAGATGCCTAAAAGGAGCCCAGTAATTTCTTTAAGGATATTTTAAATCAGTCTACAGCAATCATTATATTTATGGCTAAAGGTTGAATTTTTAGTAAAAATTTTTATTGTGAATTGAGTGAAAGTTTATAGGCAGCTTGTCAGTTTTACTTTCAACAATTCATGCACATTTTGCTTTAATTCATTCATTCCAACCCCATCAATGTGACGCCACTTTGTTAGGCTGGTTTTTCTAGAGAAGCAAAATAAATTAGATTTATAGATGTATAAGAAAGAATTTTAAATCAAGCAGTGATTTCATATCAAGATATCACCCAGCCCAATCCATGGCAAGGTCATGAGTCCAATGCTAGCTGATCAGCCTCTTCAAACTCACTTAGCTGAAGGCCCATGATGCCAAAAGGTGAAGAGAGAAACAGGGAGATCACAGGCCAGAAGTGAGGCATCATAGAGGTTCACGTTTGGTGGGGACCTGGCAGAGCATCAACACCTCCCTGGTTGGCTACCAGGATGCGATCCACCTGAGCCCACCCCTCGAGATAGGCACAGAATCATAGCAAGCAGGGAGGGTGAAGGGCCAGAGACAGAAAGGAGTCCCAATGTCTCTCTTATTAAATGGACACCACCCTCCTCCTCAAGGAGGTAGTCCCAGCTTACCAGCTGATAGACAGGTTTGTCTCCACCCCCATTTCCACACAGTTACCAACAGGTTGTCATAAAATCTAACCACCACAATCTCCTATTCCACTTCCTGTCTTTACTTCCTGTTTCCATTCCTTCTCCTTTCCTAACTTTTTGAAGTTTGCTCTTGGGGAAATGCTGCCATTTGGATCTGAAATGAATGATTAGTCTAAAGTATTCAGACTTCACTATTGGTATAGACCTGCCTGTCGTTTGGCTGAACATTGAGCTCTTGGAATGGGCTGAATGGTGATTAAAGGGCCAAGGTTGAAGTTTCCACTGGTCTTAGCCAACCAGTTGACCTGGTCTAGAGTTTATAATTTTGAATTTTGTTCCTCATTTTTTTTCACTCATCCAGACTCTTCTAATCCGACCCCTTACAAGGCAGTTGGCAGCAAAAGCTGGATACCAGCTTGTGTTCTGTACTCAACAGAAAAGAAAACCAAGCAGTTTCTATATTAGAGAGTCATAAACTTTTTTTGCACAGTACCACCCTGTTCTCTGGTGGGATTGTCAAAGATTATGGCTAGAAAAGAGCCATATCAATAGTCCTATGCTGAACACTGACAGGTTGGAGATTCAGGAATACCAGAGGCCCAATGGAAGAAGGGATTGGCAATTCATGCCTGAAAAACCAGTCACAGAAAGCTCTGTAGAACACACATGAGTTGCAGTCTACTCACCAACAACTAGTTAAGATCCAATGGATATAGAGTGTGAGAGGAAGAGGAGACAATGATAGTTTCATGAATTTTTGCCCAAGACTCTTTAAGGATGCAATTGCCATGATGAGATATCAATGAGGAAGAAAATTCAGAATTTTGTTTTGTACATCTTACCTGTGTGGTTTTCAATAAGCTTTGAGTGGAAATGTCAAGTTGACAACTGAATATACAAATCGTATTTTATAACACGTATATAAAATGGAAAAATATTATATGAAATCAACACCAAAGCAGTATTTTAAACAATAAAACAACACCAAATATCTAAATATTTTGCCAGAAGAGGGAAGCAAGGATTAAGTTTTGACACAGTCCACCAATAGAATACCAGAGCATCAGGAAAAGCATGACAACAGTCATAAAAGACAAATATGCAGGGACTGCCATTCATTTTGATGATGTATTTTGCAAATTTCCAAGTAAATTAATTCTACAATTCTCCTGCATATTTATATGGATTTTCAGTGCAAAATTATTTTCAAATTTTGACTATTTTCTGCTTAGTCAGTATTGCTCTCTTCTCTCATATTAGTGAAAATTTCTAGTACTCTAAAAAATAGTAGCAATGATAAGCATGTTATTCTGATACCAAATGGAAAAAAAGACAGCAAATCTAATATTTACTCTCTGATCATATTTAATGTTCTAGCACATTGTCTTTAAAGATTAAATATATTCTTTACTTTTATAGCTTCACAAGAGATTTAAAACAAAGTTATTTATTTTATATATTATGATGAGCAGGGGTTTTTATTTAATATCATTATTGTGATGATTTATATTGCTATTTGCATTCTAATTGTGTTGTAATGTAAGGATGAATCCTTTTTCATTATGCTTTGATACAAAGTTAAGGTAATTTGCTCACATTTTAATTATAATATTCATATATTTATAATATAGAATCTTCTTTATTACATAAAATAAGTGATAATAGCACATTATAAGAGGCAATTGTAATAACAATAAAATATGCTATTTTAATATGAATGTATCTATTTTCTTTATTTCTTCATCTTTTCATGTTAAAAATAAATAAATCAGGCAAATGAATCAATCAGTGTTTCAGAAGTTTTCGTTTTAATACTAGATATTAATTTCCATGCCTTATCTTATAGTAACTATCATTTGCCACAATATTCTATGTTCTTTCAGAAATCTTTCCATGCTCCAATTTCTTATATGTTATTCCATTTATGGCATTAAAAAGTTATTGGTGTCAACTAAATTATTCTATTGAATAGTGTGTAGCCATACTTAGCAATCTTTTAATATTTATTTTATCGCTGATTATATATTTGTTTTCATTCTACACATTTTATACTTTTCTAAATAATTCTTCTCTTTACTTTCATTGTCTTTTTTTTTCAGAGTAATGTTTTGAGCTGCAGCTTTTCCTATAATTCATTACATTTGATCACTTTTAATTTTCTGTTATTTCATTTTTTGTTTATAAATTTTCAAGTTCAACCTTAGCTCATTTGTTTTAAAAAGATTTTGTTTTACTTGTGTACACCTCTGTGACCTTTCTCAACCTATCATGCTAACTGCTTGACTGCCTCTGGCTGCACAAAGAGGAAGGGGAATTTCCACTTCACATCAGCCCAAGGATAATTGTTAAGAAGCCAAAGTCAGACCTGCTTCCACTCTTTAATACCCTTCATCCTTTTCTGAGCCCAAGAGTCCCTCTCTGGGACTATTGAGCCCAACTTTGCTGGGTTCCATGAATGGTCACACAGTGCTCATAAACAAAACCCAGGATGGTTATACTCATTCGGGATGTTAACAAGGTACTATAACTCTCATCAGGAAACACGAAGGACTCAGTCTTTCCTGCTACAATGCACCTTCTCAGCCCTGTCAGGAAGCATTTTCCCTTCTGATGGTTCATCTCTTTCTGCTCAGCCTGTCAGCCACATTGTCCTTTGGTATCTGCCCTAAAAATTACAAAGCTTAATTTTTAGCAATCTATTTTGTAGTGATGATAGATGTCCAAGGGCTCCCCACTTGGCCAGCCAGCTTCTGGCTCAGAGACTCAGCACTATTCACCCTGTGGGGTCTGCTTCCTTGCTCTGCCTGGTGGTCCCAGCAGGACTCCTTCCTCGAAGGGTTTCATGATCTCAGTGTTTGGGCCTCTAGTTCCACTGTGCCTCTATCATTTCATAATAGGGTGCCACGCATACTCTGCTGGGGGTGCATCTTTCTCGATGGTCATGGAATCTCTTTCTGCTTCTGAGATGGCTCACTGAACACACAGTAGAATGACAAAAAGTACCAAATCCCGACTTAGAGGTCTCTACAGCTTTTTTGTATGTTTTCATCCGGCCATAACATAATCCAGACTTGTTACCAAGAGAGTCATGATGCAGCAAGAACAGAGGACTCTCAAGGAGGGAGACTGGCACAGTGGCTTCAGCAATGAGATCAAGCGCACCAACTGTGAGGGTGGCCCAAGACTGAGCAGTGTTTCAGACAATTGTACATTGGGTCACTGTAAGTGAAAGCCAATTTGACAGCACCTAGCAACACATGAGCTAGACCAAGCACTTTCATTTCACCACCAGACTGTTACGATATTCATTCCAACCTGCAGCTATCCAGGGTTCTGCAGTGAGAGAAATACGTGGAGTCATGGGGCCCTTGAGCGGGACCTAAGAGTGCATTCACACTCACCATTTCCCCACTCCTGGCTCTACCTCAGGGCCTTAGTGCGCTGTCACCCCCACACCGGACCACCTGATAACTCTTCAGGGATCCCTGGCACTCAGACCACTTTGGAACCAATGAGCGGCCAAGGGACTGGGCAGGCCCTGGATATGGGCAGATTCCCTGCCCACCTTTCGACTTGATATCAGGTTTGATATCTTGATACCTTGATTATAAAGATGGAGAAGAACAAAAATGTGTCTCACACGAGTAATATAGCCAGCTTATTATTTGGAAGTGAGGCTGTGCTTCAGACTGGTACTTCAAATTTTAAAGAAACATGGTGTACTATGAAGAGAATCAGCAAAACAAAGGAAGACCATCAATGAGAGAGATGGACACACTGCATAAAGAAGCTCATGAGAGCAACACTGGTGAGGCGGCAGCACTAGGCAGCGTCATTCTGTTGTGACAGGGTCACTGTGAGTGGCAAGGGATTGGATGGCACCTTGTAAGTGCACTGGCATACACCATGCATGGATGATAGTAACTTACGAATTCAAGCTGGCAATCTATATCTTTTCATTTTATTCCTTCATTAACATGATCATTTTATTCAGCTGCTATCTGCCATATAGTTTATGTTTCCGGTTGTGATATTCTTTTCCACTCTCTCCTAGTGACATTATATGTTGAATATCAAGTTGAAAGTTATATTTTCTCTTGATTTTTCTGGCGGTCACTGATCGTAAACCTCATCTGTATGTCTATCTGTATGCCGTCATCTTTGTGTGACACCCTCCGGTCAGGTTCAGCCAGGGACCCAGTGCATCACAGAAAAGAGCCCTGCCCCGCCCTCTGCAGTCCTCAACCATTGTTCTGATATGTGTGCCAATTGCAGTAGTGACTGTGTCATGGGTAGCTGGCCGAGAGCCTTTTCCGAGGCCCCTCCACTGTATCAGCCTGATGTACCTCTCCAGGGATGAGTCTCTCCTGACAACAGGCCCAAAGGAAGTGAGAAGATGTCTCGACATCTTTGCATCAAGGGAACATTGTGGCCAGACTTGTTCCAAGGTCCATCGATCTGTTCCCCTGGGAGTCCTCGGTGCTTTCAATATTTTCACCAGCACCCTATTTCAAATGCATCGAATCTTCTTTGATATTCTTTATTCAATGTCTGATTTTCACATGCTTAGGAGGGAATTGAAAATATCATAAGTGTCTGATATTTTTGCTTTTGAGTACTTTAAAGAGGTCCGGGGAGCAGATTCACCCAATACATTGAGTACTTTGATCTCTTCACTACTACCTTCATACACACTGGTCTTGTGCCAGAGTAGCTTCTCTCTTGCTCTGTGCCATTTCTATAGATGTGTCCCTGGGTTTGAGTCCATGTGTGATTCATGTTGACATGAATTTCACATCAATGTGATAAATACAAGTGTAGGGGTGGAGTCTAGCCTGTGAATCAGTCACAGCCTGATGATGCCTCCTTGTGTGTGTGACCTTCTCATGAAGAAGGTCCTGGCAATCTCCCTCCTTCTCACTGCCTTCACTTTCCGATTGAGGAGCCACGTTGAGATATGCACAACCCTAGTGAGGGGGCTACCACCAGTGGGTCGATATACCTCCACACGCACCGGCCTGTGACCTTCCCACATTCTGTACCATTGCATGAGTCTGAAGAGAGTCTCATGGATGAGTATCAGACTGTGCTGGGATGTTTGCTTGATATATAACAAAGTTCTCTCTTACACATGAATGTCTCTAGTCAGTCTGGCCTAACACACCCATGACTCATTTTTGCTCCCTAATTTGTTCATAGCTTAAAACAGCTCATATTTTATGAAACAGAAAATTACTTACACTTTTGATAAAGAAAAATAATTGAAATTCAGAAATTATATTATTAAAATTTAGGCATGCATATACTTAACTAGAATATGTGAAACTGGTTTAAAATTATTGCCAATTGGAAAACAAAAGTTTCACAACTCCAGATGTGTCTAAAAAATATTGCTAAGGCCAGCTTAGCCTCAGAAAACATTTAAAAATTAATTACACATGTCTAGATAAACTGTTGATCTGATGCTTTTTCTATATGAATTGAAAATTGTCTAACATATTATACAATTGTTATCACACACAGCATTGTTAGATATGAGAATAAAATGAAAAACTCACTGCCATTGAGTTGATGCTGACGCATAGCCACCTCACAGGACAAGGTCAAGCAGCCCCATGAATTTTGGAGACTGTGACTCTTTATAAGGCTAAAAAGTCCCATCTTTCTCCCATAAAAGATAAAGATGATTTTATTTCAGACACACAGGAAATTTGCTGACAGCAGTCACTGGAAGGAAACGTCTGTTCTCCAAACCCACACGATGAGGAAATTCTAATCCAGCTTTCATGTGGGGATAGCTAGCAGGTCCTGCATTCACACCCGCCACACGCGCTGACTTAGTAATGCCTCTGTCCTCTTCCTGGAACTGCAGGCTCTGCTGCTTCTGCTGCCCATTGCCTCAGACAGGGCCCTCATGTGTGCTCTGAAGGCGTTTTTTATTTATTGACGGTCATGAGGGTCTCTCCTCCTGATTCAAAGATGCTCTCTTATAGTCAGGGGAATGGCAACATCGACCAACTTTATCACTCTTTCAGACACCCCTTTTGCTTAAGTCCACTCGAAATTTGGATGTGGATTTTAAAGATATGAACAGAAGAGGCATATTTAAGTAATTTTACTGACCCATGGTAGATCTTGTGGAAATAATATACGGAAATTCCAAAGACTAACTTTTATTGTTGTACAGTTTCCTTTAAATTTCTACCATCAAGGCAGAGAAATCAATGAGATAGTTTTTCAAAGGGTCCCATTTAATTTCAGCGAGGCCTGGGTTAAGTCAACTAGCTGTAACTGCGCTTTATCATCTAGAGTCAATGTGTCTGGATTCAAATTAGATCTTGCAACTTCTACTTGTAAGATCCACTGAGAATAATGCCTGCTGTGGCAGTTGTGAAGATTATATCAGTTTTTCATGTAAAGTACTCAAAACTGTTGTTTGCACAAATAACCAGGAGCATCACCCACATAAACCCTGAATAAGTGATCAAGGAACTAACTACTTACTGCTACAATTTGAATGAGAAAACAAGCCAATGCTGGAAGTTGTTGTTCATGACATGAACATGCTCCTCCTTACATGAACATTCCAGGCTACAGTGCATCTGCAACAAGATTCAGACATTTCCTAGAAGCATGTCAAAGGGAAGCCAGCAGAAATTGGTGTTGCCAATTCTTTTGATTTGAATGCAAGCAGAAAGACAGGGTTTTCTGTCCCACAAAGATTAATCATCTCAGACACATCCAGGGACAGTAATACCCTGGTCTCGAGGCTCATTATGAGTGGACATTAACTTGATGGCAATGAGTTGGACATTTTTTTCTTTAATAATAATATGACACTAAGGAAGTTCTGAATTATGAGTCAGAACTGACTCTTTGGGACCTAACTTAGGTGAAGTGAAATAGAAAAAAATAGTAAAGTGAAGAGAACAAATCCTACGCGAAAAATACAAGGCTAGATACATGTTACACTATTTACCTGTGACCCTGAGTAGATTAAAAATCCCGTAAAATTCACAATCTTATTCTATAAGAATCAAAATTGCTGGCTTTCACATTTCATAAAGATGTAAGAGTCATGCAAGGGTACAACTGTGAAAACCTTCTAAAATTTTAAAGCCCAACATCAATATTTGGTGTTTTCTGATACATTGCAAGGACACAGTAATTAACATTATCAAATAAAATTAATCTCCTGTTTCTCATCATAACACAAAGGAGAAAGATTAAAAAAGTTTGTGAAAAGATTCCATTATTGTTTGTTTCTATTTTTCTTCCATGAATGATTGCCACATACACACACACACACACACACACACACGACCTGCACCCAACACCATAAATGTTGCTATCTTAACTAATGGGAACAGAGAAACAATGCATAAGGATTCAGGCACCATTGACTTGCCAGGCAACATCCAGTCCTCAGTAGGCTTCATGTGAGTTGCTCTTGAGTTGACTCCAACTCACTGTGAGCTGGGCTGTGGAATCACTGACATAAAAGCAAATTAAAACAAAAAATCTGCTCCCAGTCAAGTCAGCTCAGACTTTTATGACTTGTTCTTTCTAGATTTATGGCCTTAGAGGTTCTTGGACATCAAGAGAACTCACAGTGATACATGTCCTCAGATTACTTTCAGGATGGTTTCAGTAAATGTCAACAGTAATCCAAGACAGGGGATGAGAGTTAAAAATGGCATTTTTCCTACCTCTATTTTTAAAACTTCCCTGACCCTCTTCCTTAGATAAGAAAAAGAAATAGATGAAGAAAAGTGAATAGTGATGAAAGAAAAAGAAGGGAACAGCTAAGTCTTCTGGGATATTTCTCAAGAACATTTTATTCTTTAGAAATGTCACTCTTGTCTCACTGCAAAAACACAGCTAGTTTGTGTGATCCACTATCCACTATATCGGAACATAATTGTTTATGTGATCTGATAATGTTTCTTTTTGTGCCCTTTAAGCATAATTGCAACATTTCTCATTCATGAGAAGATAAAATATAGATACTGACTTTGCTCATTTTTTTCGTGCTATTCTTTCTTCTGTGTTTCAGAAAAGACAGTAGATACCTTCTTCTTCAGAATTGAAACAAGGTTTGATTTTTGTTGCTGTTGTTTTGTCTTCTCTTATTGTGACCTGATAACTCCATTAACCCTGAACCTTTGAGCAGGTTCTAGTCCTGCAAGCCTGGAAAACAAACTGGATTATGTGTATGATAGGTAGGGTTACTGCGCCAACATGGCCAAAAAACACATGTGGGATTAATTGAAGGGCAGAGAGATAAATGGCTCAGAGTCTTGCCTTTCTTATCTCTTGCCCTTTGATGATCTGAGTAGTGTAAGGCTGCCTTGCTTGTTCTCTGCCTCATTTTGAAAGTTATACTACCTGTGGGACGCCTAACCTGTGCACTATGTCACAGTGATTTGAGGTTCCTTCAAGCCCTACTTTGTCACGCTATTGGAATATGCATCTCTTGAGCTGGGGACTGTCAGATCCTGTCATCTGGCTGACTGTTGGTGACCTGTCTTGCTGTTTGCTGTCTGTGGCTGGATAGATAGCCTGAATTTCTCTACAGATGATACCTGAGGGTCACAAGACTTGAAGGACTGCCAGTGTATTAACTGTCACAGAAGTGAGTTGCATTGAGGCATTTTTACTGCTTTATAGATTGTTTCTTTCTTATGTTTTATATATATATATATTTATATTTATATTTGTGTCCTGGTTTTGTTTCTCTAAAGAATCCTTCTAACATAATGTGAAACTAAGAAGCATGTGTGTATAGTGCACATGAAGAAAAATAGTCAGGACTGAAGTATGAACTGTGTTTTGCTTGCATATTAGATCTTTGCCTATTTGTAGATTCAATTTTCTCTGTATTATCAAGGTTGTTGTATTAGTTTCCTTGAGGTGCTGTAAAAATATTGGAAGCTAATCAGGACATAAATTCACTGCCTCATAGTTCTAGATGCTGGTAGTTCAAATTCAGTGTCTATTAGATCATTTCTCATCTCCTCCAACTTCTGGAAATACCAGGCATTCCTAGTCTTGCAACAGCAGAATAACAGAATTCTTACATGGTTTGCTTTTTTGTTTCTTTCTGTTCTCTTTTAAGACACAATTTAAATTTGATTTGAGCTACCCTATTCCATTATGATTTCAAAGTGACTGATAACACTTTCCAAAACCCAAATACAAACAAGGTCACATTCAAAGGTATTAGCGTTTGTTGTGCTATTATTTTGGTTCAGTATGGTCATGGAAGGCTTATTAACAATCTGAGATATGCAGATAACACAATCTTGTTTACTGAAATGAAAAAATGAAGCAATTGATGGCAAAGTTCAAGGATTACAGCTTCAGGATGGAAGATCCTAATCCTCAAGCCTGGACAAGTAGATAACATCATGATAAATGGAGAAAAGGTTGAAGTTGTCAAAGAGTTTGCTTTGCTTGGATCCACAATCAATTTCATTGAGGCAGCAATTGAGATCAAAGAATGCATTGTAGTGGGTAAATCTGCATAAAAGTTCTTTAGAGTATCGAAAAGTGATGATGTTACTTTGAGGACTAAGGTGGTCCTGACCCAAGCCATGGTATTTTTCAACAGTCTCATAAGCGTGTGAAAGTTGAACTTTGGGGCTGAGCCTCGGTGGCATAAGTGGTTGAGTGCGGGACTGCGGCCCGCCGGCTTGGCAGTTCAAATCCAGTGGCGGCTCTCAGAAGCAGCACTGGGTAGCGCCCACGACCACCAGAGGCAGTGATGCCATCCCACACACCATAAAAAAGAAAAAAAAAAAAAAAGAAAGTTGAACTTTGAAAAAGGAAGACTGAAGAACAGATGCATTTGAATTGTGGTGCTGTACCACAGACTTCCAAAAGACAAACAGATCTGTCTTGGTAGAAGTATGGACAACATACTCCTTGAGGCCAGGACAAGGAGACTTCCTTTCCCATACTGTGGACCTATGGTCAGGAGAGACCAGTCCCTGGAGAAAGATGTCATACTTGATAAAGTAGAGGGGCAGTGAAAGAGAGGAAGTCTCTAAAGGAGATGGGCTGACCTTGTGGCTATCACGATACACTCAAGTATAGGAACAACTGCAAGAACGGTGCAGCACTGGGAAGGACTCTCCTGTTGTGTATAAGGTGTCCAATGGCAGCAGAGGGCTGGATATGACACATGCAGAATCCATCTGGTTCTATGGAGTCCTCACCATTGTTCTTATCTTTGAGTCCATTGTGCTGATCCAGCTGGTCAAGAGACTTCCTCTCTTTCTCAGTGTCTCCACTCTCTCAGAGGTTAGGGTTTGAACATAAAATTGGGGGCGGGGTGGTCAATTCAATCCATTGTTCCTGGAGTCATTCCTGACTCCTCGTGACCCTCCTGGGTAGGGCAGAACTGCCCCTGAGATTGGAGCTCTTTGTGAGATGAGAAAGGCCAGTCTGGCTCCCATGGAGAGGCTGGTGGACTCAAGCTGCTGACTTTGCAGCTCACAGACCAGCTCATAACTACTGTGCCACCATGTCTCCTTACAATGGATGCCACTATTAATTCTAGGGTTTCTCTCACATTCAGTTATTTGGGGCTGGGGGTGGGGTAGCTCAGGGAGGACTGCCATCTGCAAAGAGCTTTTTCTGTTCAAGTTGAAAGCATGGAGTTGTTCTTCTGTTTGCATCAGTGCCCCACCAATGGGGGCTTCCTTGGGTTGTGCCAGGGCATCAATCCATTCTACTAGGAAATCAAAGAGAGTCTCCTTAGAGTTTACAGATGCAAAAAGCAAGGTTAAGAAGTCAACTTGGGTCAGCTTGAGTTGATTTTGAATTTGTTCAGAGCATTTCACATATATTTAAGTGAAAAAGAGAGGACTAATGCCGAATGACTATTATGTTCTACATTCTTCAGTTTGTCCTGGAAATTAGAGCACAGAAGATTAGATTAATGATCACATTTTGGCATACCTCCTTAAATTAGATAACCTGTTTTCTTCTCGCTAGAGCAGACATATTGCAAATATCAAATTTCAATGTGTGTCTTGAAGAAAGAGCTTTCTTTACAAATGGTTTGGTGTTTCTGTGGTTGTAGAAGTAAAAACAACCCAACATTTAATATGCTTAATAATATATATATATTGCTAAACACTGATTACATATATCAAGCAATCCAATTGTTCAGACAAAAATGTTAAAAATTCCAGAATATAAGATGAGTCAAATTTCATCTGATTAATACATTCAACACTTTAAATCACTACTAAGTGAGAGAAAGTAAACTCAAGTTAATAGAGAGCAGATGCACAAGTCCATTACAGTTTACATTACACAGGGAATATTTGCCAATAAACAACTATTCTTTTTTTTTAATAAATCAATCATTTTATTCAGGGCTTATAAAACCCCCATCACTATCAATACATATGTCAATTGTGTGCATACCACATTTGCACACCTGTTGCCATCATCACCTCCGAAACATCCTCCCTCCATTTAGGCCCCCAGTATCAACTCCCCATATTGTGCCTCCATCCCCAGTCTCCCCTCGCCAATGAACCCTGAATAATTTACACATTGTTATTAATTTTACATATCATACTCTGTCTGATGTGTCCCTTCACCTGCTTCCCAACTGTCTGTACTCCAAAGTGGTCATAAGTAGATCCCTGCGATTGGTTCCCCCTTTCCACTCCACCCTCCCTCCACGCTCATGATATCAATACACCCACCACTGATCATCTATCCTGAATTCTCCATGTTTCTGGCCCCAGTGTACATCCCCTGGTCTAGCTGGATTTGTAAGGTAGAATTGGGATCATGATAGTGGGTGAGAGGAAGCATTTGAGAACAAGAGGAAAGCTGCATATCTCACTGTTTCCACACTGTACCTTGCTGGCTCCTCTCTTCCCACCAATCCCTCCGCAAGGGGATGTCATTTCACCTATTGATGAGCTTTGTGTTCCCACTCAGTACTCCTCCTCATTTATAATGCTACAATTTTTAGTTCATTGATACCTGATACCAGATCCCTTCGATACCTCGTAGTCACACAAGCTGGTGTGCTTCTTCCATGTGGGCTTTATTGCTTCTCGGCTAGATGGCCGCTTGTTTACTTTCGAGTCTTTAAGACCCCAAACACTTTATCTTTTGATAGCTGGGCACCATCAGCTTTCTTCACCACATTTGCTTATGCACACATTTGTCATCAGCGGTCATATCAGGGAGGTGAACACACAATGTTATGATTATTAGTTCTTAAATCCTGATACTGATCCCTTTGGCAGTTTGTGGTCACACAGGTTGGTATGTTTCTTCCATGTGGGCTTTGTTGTTTCTCAGCTAGATGGCCACCTATTTACTTTCAAGCCGGGAAGACCTCAGACACTATATCTTTTGAAAGCCGAACATCATCCGCTTCCTTCACCACCTTTGCTTATGTACACATTTGTCTTCAGTGATTGTGTCGAGAAGGTGAGCATCATGGAATGCCAATTTAATAGAACAAAATATTCTTGCACTGAGGAAGTACTTGAGTGGAGGTCCAATACCCTCTGCTATTCTAATATTAATACCATAAGTATAAGAGCGTTGATCTATTTCCCCATTATCTTATATAAATTGATTCACCTATGTGCATTCCTGTAGTTAGACGTCTACAAATGCCCTTCATCACTCAGTTATTTCCTCTACTTCCTTTTACTTTCTTCTTGTCCAACTATCATGCTCAGCCTCTATTGGGGTTTCAGTACTTTCTCTCTGTTACATTAGTCTTGATCAATCTCTATTGTGCCTCTCACACTCACCTTGTCACTGATATTGAATCTCTTGTTATTCCCTCATCCCTGGGCTAGTCAACACCACCACCTTTCCTCCTCCTCCCTATCTCCCATGCCTGCCCCCTGCCCCCAAATCATCAGTCCTGTCATTTTCACCTCCAGACTGTTCATCCAGCCTATCTTATCTAGATAGACCTGCAGAGACAACAAAATGTACAAAAAACACAGGCATCCTAAGATGAAGTAACCAAAGAAATTAAAATGATAACAACCAATAAATCCAAATGTCCTATACACCTGTAAATAGTTCAGGATATGTTTCTTGACTTCCAGAAGTATTCCCCGGTTGAATCTGATGGGTGTGCCACACCCTGGCCCCAAAGTATATCCTTGGCACTCCATCTGGAATTCCATGCTCTGTTGCACACCCTTAGTTTTTTGCCATGGTGTTGTTGGGTCAGACAGGGTATTATCCCAATCTCATTTCTCCACTGTTGTCCCCACAGAGCCTTGGGTCAGTGAGGGAAGCCATATTTCATAATGGGACCAATCATTATGTGCATTGGCTGTTCTGTGTGGGAATATCATTCTGAAGGCTCAGTGGGCCAGGATACACTCCGTTCTCTCTTCCTCCCTCTACATTTGTTCTCATGTGTTTTGGTCCAGCATATCTCACTCTCCAAGCTGCAGCTTGAGTGTTTTCCTCCAAAGCACACTCTCCTGGGGGCAGAGGTGGATGCCCCTATATTTGGGTTTGGGGTTGTAGTTATGATACTTCAAAAGAATATCTGTTTTCCTGTCCTACATGATTTCATATTTTCTTCACACAATACAGAACACTTGCATATTTTAGACAGTTCTGGTCAGAGAGAGTAAAGGTCCTTTTCAGCTCTTATTATGAAAATATCTTTCTAATTGCAATCAAAGCCAGGAGAGGATTAAGATCATTTTAGAGGACATTATTATCTAAACAATGTGCTTAGCAGCAAAAATATTCCACAAAATAACAAAGGCTCAATATTGGCTGGATTTCATAAAGAGAAATTGTCTTTCTTAAGTATCCCAAGACTTTCACATTTCAGCTTCTAAACTGTATTTTTTGGTTCAATAAGAAGACACCTTAAATTATGTACTCACAATGCTGGGGTTTTGCTACTAGAAACATTCCATGAGTCCATCCTCTGAGGTTTGTTTATCCATCCCTACTCCCACCATCAATCTATATCGTCTACTACGTGTTCCACCTGGTGCTAAGAATTACATGATACATTGCTTTCTGCCATCAAGGATTTACAAGCTGATTGGAGAGATTGAAATAAAAAGGAAAATAACAAACATCTAAGTACCACATTAAAGTTGTGACTGAACTATAATTTAGTGATAATTCAGACATACCTGGACTTGCTTGGAGATTCAGTAAGGCAGAAAGTTAGAGTGCTTAAAGACAGTCTGGTTTGAAATTGAGACTGGCCCTCGATATCCAAGATTAAGAACTGCTCTTATCCACAAAGTTAGTCTATTTTATGACTTGATTACAGTGTGTTACACATTAATTCAAAAGTATAATTCTTTCAGGTCACTACAGTAACTTTTGGAATGAACTGGAAATAGTCCTGTAACAATACTTCTGGCTACAATTTTAGTCTGAAGTGTCCCACCAAGAGATGTGACAGAAAGAAGCTCACATGGGTACATCGATTTCCAGAGGGGAGGAAGTACAACCTCCTCATGTGTGGGGGGCAAGGTTAAAAAATACTGAAAAAAATATTGACTAAGAAAGACTAAATCTGATCTTCTTGCCTCTAAGGCACAGGATGATTATATTTCAAGTAATAGAGAGCAATGTGTCTTATGAAGAGTCCGGGGTATGTTCAGTGTTCTTCCACAGGTCCACAATGTGAGTACACTGATTCTTTATCAGTCTTCTTTATTGAATGTACAACTTTCATGTTTCTATGTCCTTAAAGAAATATCCTCTCCTTTTAATATTCTAAAGAAGTCTCCTGCAGAAAATGTAGCCAATGAGGTGCCTCTTTGTCCCTCCAGACTGCTGCTCCCATGAGTATTGATGGTGGAACAAAGCCAGACAAAATTCTTGACACTCTCAATCTTTTCTCCATTTATCATGAAATTACCGAGTTGACTCTCTACTAGGATTTTGGGTATCTTTTTACATTGAATTATAATCCAGGCCTGTGGAATCCTTAAATGTCATCAGCAAGTGCTTTAATTCCTCCTCGCTTCCCATAAGCAAGGATGTTGCTAAACATCCTTTCAATTCTGATGTCATATTCTGCTTCCCATGAGTCAGATTCCCTGCTGACTTGCTCAGCATACAGATTGAGAAAGTAGGGTGAGATAATACCACCCCTTTCACACACCTTTTTCTGATGTTAAATCATGCAGCATTCCCTTCTTCTCTTCACACAACTGGTTCTCGATCCATGTACACATTTCACATGAGTATAGAGAAGTATTCTGGAACCCCCATTCTTTGCAAGATTATCTATAGTTTGTCATATCCCACAAGATTGAATGCCTTGGCATAGTCAATGAAGCACAAGTAAGAGTCTATTCTCTGCTTTTAGCCAAGATCCCACAGACATCAGCAATGATGCTCTTTCTTTCATGTCTTCTTCTGAATCTGCCGTGAATCTCTGGCAGCTCTCTTTCAATGTATTGCAACAACTACTGTTGGCTGATCTTCAGCAATATTTTATTGACAAGTGACACCAGCAAAAATGTTCTATAGCTTGAACATTCTTTTGGGGTCATCTTTCTTTGGACTGTGCACAAATAATGATCTCTTCTAGTTAGTCAAGCAGTGGTCTTACAAATTCTTGCCATAAACAAGTAAGTGCTTCCAGTACTTCAATAACTTGTTAAAATATTTCAATTGGTATTCTATCTATTCCCTTGAACCTTTTTGGATAATATTTTCAGTGCAGCTAAAACATCTTATTTAGTGTAAAAAGACACGTGGAGTAATAGACATCATGATAAATGACAAAAAAAGATTGAAGTGGTCAAGGATTTCATTATATCGGATCCTCAGCTAATGCTTATATTTGTATCAATCAAGAAATCAACAGGTATATTTCATGAGGCAAATCTGCTGTACCAGACCCCTCATTAAGAGAGAGGTTTATATATAAAAGGAAATGAACATTTAGAAAACATCCCAACCCAGTCCAGTACAGGTTCATAAGTCTGATATTAGTCCATATATCTGATACCAGTCTGTAAAGTCTTCAGATTCACGAAACATATGCAATGACACCGAATGCAAGATGATCACAAGCCAGATGGGTAGAATTCTTTTGGACTCTGTAGTGCTGTAAACATCTCAGTGTTGGCAGGGATCTTCAAGTGGCTCCTCTGACATCAGAGGTCTGGTTCCATCAGGGGAGGTTCATGTGACTTCTCCTCCGGGAAGTCTCAGAAAGAGTCAGCCGTGAGTCTTGTCATATAGAGTCTCCAAGAGAGTGTTGTCAGTAGAAAGTCTCCGAGGAAGGGAACCCAGAGAGAAAGTGCCTTCCGTTTCCAGGAAGGAATCACCGCCTTCCCCAGAATTCTCAGGAGAAGGCCACACCCACACAGAGATGTCATTGGCTATTTCCAGATTGACAGGCTAGCCTCCACCCCTACACTCTGAATCCTCAAACTGACACTGGATTAGGTGACTGCCACACCCTCTTGTGCACGTGCAGTTGGATAATTATGGTATTACTCATTTATAAGCCAAGTTTTCAGCACACATTTTATATTTTGCACCTTAGCTGATGACTTCCACATGTGGTCAAGTAAGTTATCAGTGAAAAAGAGGAAGGCCGGTTGAGATGAGTGAATGCAGAGGGTACAACAATGGAGCTCATGGAACAAATGGTCAGAGTGGTGCCAATAGAAGGCTGTTTCCTTCTGTGCACGTTGGAACACCACGGGATGGAGCCATCATAAAAGCACCTAAAAGCCTTCAAAAGCGAGATTTAGAATCTCTTCTGGTATCCACTTTGGCGTTTTATTGCTCTTCTTTCTTTTCTCTTACCCTTGCAAAGCTACTGAGAGAAACAATTAGAAATGAGACATTATAGATTGTGAACCTGAAAAGGAACGGCAAATCATGACTCGGGTGCAACAGACACTCGCTAAGGATAAGGGAAAATGCCCAAATCATGTCAGAAAAATCAGGTACATCTGCTAGAAGGGACATACTTATAAGAAAATGTATAAGCAGCAGAAGGAGATGACTGGACATCTCTTAGTTTGAGGTGATCAACCCTTGCACTTGGGGGACCTAGAGGTTCCATTGAATTTCCAAGAGTTCTACTAGAAGTGTTCCCTTGATGAGGGAAGTTCCACTGAAGATCTTCCTTGCAAGATGTGATGTAGTACCTACCCTGGATTGATACTATTGACTTTGCTTTATTGCTTATGATATTTGAAGGTGTGATTCTTTCCTTTGGGAGTTTGGTTCAGACTCATGTACATCATGTAATTCCACTAATAGCCTATACAAAGAGGGAAGAACAGGCACACGGTTTAACCTTTGTCACTATACGTAACTACTGAGTGCACTGAATACAATCTGAGCATCACAAAGGTAATATGATGTCTCTGTGTGTTCTATTGGATTGCTTAAAACAAATATATCATTATATATTTTATTAATAAAAATTGTCTTTAGTGGAAGAGTTAATCCAAATTATCTCAATTGCAAAGAAGCAGATCCCTAGAATCTTAACATTAATGCAATGTTAGGTTTGGTAATACTTTCTTGGTGAGTATGCTCCTAGTTCCTTTGCAGTATTCATAGCTTCTGTTCACTCATACCAGTAGTATTCCCTTCCCCATCTGTGACAAAGGATTATCTGGATACTGCCAACTATCCTGCAGCGATGAAAATTGTCCTTGTTTGAAGAGCACTGATCTAGATTATTGATATTTAAAATTAAAATTTCTTAATGTAGTTGCAGTTTTCTATGACTCAGGAATAATTGTGCCTTCACGCATTTACTGTGAATTTCAGTTTTGTGACATTGAGGAAATGGATGTTTAAGATTAAATAGAACTGTTGGACCCATGTGATATAATGGGGAAAAAAACAGAATTTGATTCTAAACTTGTCTTAACTACTTAATTTGACAGACTACTAATTGCATGGCCTTCGGCAAGTGACTTAACCTCTTTTTCCTTACTTTCTACTTGTGTAAATTATTATTCCTCATGGGGTTATTTGTGAGTTATTTCTTTCTGATTTGGTTTTATTATTCACTTGGGGCATGTAAAGCATATAATACTAATTTCTTTTTTTCCTTTTCAGATAAATTCTCAAGTATATACACTTTTACTCATGGTCTTCTTGCCAAGATTAAGTAAAACAGAAAGACAAATGATTTAACTAAATGTGTTAATCTGTAAGATACTTTATTAAAGTTGGATTGTTAAAGAGCTTCCAAGTTAATGTTCAACATCAAATTTACATTTAAAACTTGATATGTGTTGAGAGGGAATATGGTAGAAAAATTATACAAGTTAAAAATAGTGTTTCAATTATTTTTCTTCTTTTGGGTGCTTGTTCTTAAATTATTGTGTACAGATGTAAAAGGCAGAAAATTTTAAAAATCACTTATGGAAAGTAACACACCCTATTTACTGTCTCCTATATTAAATTGGACAGGAAATGTCTAGATCTTCTTGATAGACTAGAAGGAATCCCTTTTCCAGGCGCCATTGTGTATCTTATGTGTTGCCTCATTTGACCTTCACAAGAAAGATGTGCCATAAATGTCACTTCAATTGTACACATTGAGACTCCCCGGTATTTAGCTATAGAACCCAGCCAGTGCTGTTATGATGTTAGGTGCTGTCCATTTGGTTCCAGCTCACCGCAATCTGATGTAGAAGTCAACAACATGCTTCCTGGTCCTCAGCCATCCTCACCAATTGTTATGTGTAAGTGCATCACTGCAGCCACTGTGTCATACCCTCTTGTCGAGGCTCTTCCTAGTCTCCCACTGTCCCTCTACTGTAGTAAGCATGATGTCCTTCCATAGGGACTGGTCTCTCCTGATAACTTGTCCAAAGGACTTTTGACAAAGTCTTGCTTAGCGAGAAGTAAATAATCCTAGTTCTACATGTCTTACACATAGCATGCTGCCTCTAATAACCAGACGCAAGGGGAAACCTATATATTATGCCCTATAGAAAGGGTTTTGAGGAATGAGGGAAGTTTCAGATGTGAAAATTTCAAAATAGAACTTTAAAAACTCACTACCATTAAGTTGACTCCTACTTATAAAACAGCAGAACAGCCTAGTGGGTTTCTAAGATTCTAATTCTTTGTTTCTTTGTCTTTGTTTAAGACTGTCATTATTGATGGGAGTAGAAAAGCCTTGTCTTTCTCCTGGAAATCAACTGGTGGTTTTGAACTGGATACCTTGCAAGTAGCAGCCCAACTTGTCGTCACAAGGTTTATAGAGCACTCCTACCACTTAGCAGATTAAAGAAAACGTCTTCATTTTTTGTAAGATAGAAACTCCCACATCTATAATTTTCATGATTTGAATATAGTAGTGTAAATGATATTCTCCTGTCCACCAAGAGATTACTTATGGGGCATGAACCTCCTTTTAAAATAGACAAAGGCTTCTGAATCATCAGACAGTTCTAGCATCTTGACTTTTATGGAACCACATAATTATATTTTAAAGCATTAACTGAGTGAAGCAGTGTTCGATGGGCATTTTGTTTCAGGAAGAAGCATAAATCTTGGCTCATAGATCTTGGATAGAAAAGACCTCTGAGACTCTAAGGTTGATTTTCCTGTCAGTGTAGAAGAAGTAGTAAACACTATTACACAGCGGCTTTAAAGGCCATACTTCAGCAACAACTCCTTAGCAACACCTAACACTTAAGATTGAATCTGTCAAGAGAAGATTAAATAGAACCTAAGCCATTTCAGATCTTGGTTCCCATTTAACCATCAGGTCTACTTTCCCAGTAACTTTATAGCAGACACTTCGCTCACGAATGGGTGTACAAGTGGTGATGGGAGAGGGAGAATTGCCAGCACTAACTCAGGGGCATATTTTTCCTTCTAGGGAGCTACATTTTTTCTAAATAGTACAAACCTCTCTTATCCAGGTACAAATCACAACCTGCCCAAGAAAGATGAGACTTTCTGTTCCTTTAAAGATTTAGAGCTTTCGAGATTCAAAGGGGAGCCTTTCCACTCAGCACTGAGGGCTGCTACATGAATCAGCTCTATGGCTAGGCTAGTGAGTTTGCCTTCTAGTTTTTAGATTTCCCATTTGGTATTGGGTGTTTAATCGCAGACCCACAGCATTCCAAAATGAGCTTAACTAATACTCTGTAAATGAGTAGAGGCATCTTGCCAAATAAATAGTATTAAGATGTTACATCTCCCTAATTTAAAATAGGTTTTCAATAATTTAATTGGCATATAATGCATGTATCATAGGACTAAATAATTCAATCACAGCAAGAAGAGTTGTGCAATCCTCACCACCATCAATTTCAGAATATTGTTTTCATTCCTGCATTCATCTCTGTTAGCTTTCCATTGCCTTCTCCCCTCAACTTCTCCTGCCATGCCTCCAAGCGACCACTAATCCACTTTTAGGTTTCATGATTTCACATACTGAAGCATGTCAAAGAACAAATAAGCTAGCTTTAACAAGTTTACCTAATTACAATAATTTAAATATGACATCATTTACACAAAGTAAGTCTATGGTCTAAGTAGCTTTGAGGGCTGCCAGTAACTCTAAAAGTAACTCAAAAGTAAATTAGATTCCAAGGAGATGGGGCTCACCTGAATCGTTTTCAATTGCATTCAATCTGAATATTCTATTAGTCAATGAGAGCAGGGCTGCTTTCAGGACTCCAAGACAGTGAGTTTCACGGTTGACCAGATAATGGGTTATTTCTAGCGAGTGGTCATGTTGTACTGTGGCAACTCCAGTAAGGCAGTACTGACAAGACCTTTGTATAGAGAAGGTAAAACAGAAAAGGGTGAAGAGGAACTGTGAGACTAGAGAGAGAGAGAGAGAGAGAGAGAAAACTGAAATAATGTTATCTGAATTAAAATTCAGATCTACCTGAAGGCAAAGAGGCATTTGTTTTCCTAATCTTGGTCTCAAGGACCCCCCAAATCCCTTAGTCCTTGCCTTTCAGCCAACCTATCTGTGAATTTGGCATTTCATGATGGGCCCTTGAGGACCGCCTGCCTTGTCGCCTCTTTTGCTCTGACAGCAGTTTTAGGCTCCTCTCTCCAGAGGCAGCATCTGCCCTCCGTACTCTCCTCAGTCTTTGCTCAGGGAATTGAGAGAGAAGATGCAAAAGGTGACATGTCATTCAGACTCTGCAGCCTTGTGAGTGCTGATGAAGCTTTCCCCTGACTGTCCAACACACAGCTACTGTGAATTCTAAGGCCCCGCTGTTTGCTTCGATTTTGTATGTGAAGGAGCATGATGGGAAAGCTGCCCATTATCTGATCCAAGAGGACAGGGACAACATTTTTTTCCCCACCTAAGGTCCCAAGGCAGAGAGAGGAATTTGAGAGGGGATAGAGGAATCCAACGTGAATGATGTAAAGAGGCTTCCATATTTTAAGATGTTGCATATTTTAAGAAAAAAAATGTGGCTGGATATACATATGCATCCTCACAGCTAACTTTCAAATCATTCAATAAATCACCACATTAACTCTCCTGGAGGACCATCCATCACTTGGCAAAAACGAACCCCACATATAACTGCTCAATGGAGTCCAAAACTCTTTCAGATAGGTAGATCAGATGGAGAGTGAACACTTCTCATCTGTAATTCTACATAGTATAAAAATCCAAATCTCCGACGTGTACCTCCCTGGGTTTGGTCTTCCCTCCTCCCCTTACCCTACTTCTTGGACCACTTGTTATGGTACAGAAGTTTTCTCTTTTATACTCACCATACTGTTTCTACTTACCTCAGAGGGCTGGTCTAGTCTTCACAGAAACCCGAGTGGGCAAGCAGTTCCTACCACGAAACACCCTGTAGGACAGCGTGGATGCATGGAAGGATGCAAGAAAAGAGACAGCTACAGAGCTGGAAGCAGCTAGAGTCAGATGGGCTCCCTCTCTAGAAGTGGGCATGGCAGAGAACAGGCTGGGGAAGGGGCCAACATCCCACAGGGATAAATACAAGAAGGGAGGAAGAGGAAGAGCCCTGAACAATACTTGTGAGATTTTGTAGAAATGGCGGGGTTTGTTTCTGGTTCTAGTGCTGTTAATGATATGGGCTCCTTATGTGCCCTTAATAGTTCAGTTTTTGTTTGTGGCAGCAATAGGGCTTTTACCCAGTTACCCAGCATTTGGACAGAGTTATGAGTGCTAGCCTTTCTCCCTCCAGACATAGATATTATTCCTGGAAACGAACCTGTCCCTATCCCTGCTATTGATTACATGGCAGGAAGAGCTAAAGGGCAGTGCAACTAGGTGACCTATTTGTAAGATTAGGGACCAGTACTGCAGTGGTCTTTGGAACTGCAACATACCAAGTTATCTAGGCAGCTA